>JAUPFZ010000001.1:6287500-6477500 GCA_036937285.1 Euphydryas editha
TATTTTAATGAATGCATTTTTTATTTAAAGATGTTTTATTTTATCAAACAAAAAAAAAACTGAATTCAATCCGGAACCAAAAAAAAATCCATAGTCTACTCAAAAACTAAACATATACAAAGGAACATTCTCCCTCCGCCGCTGCCGCCTCTCACTACGCGCCCTCCATGCGGTCGTAACGCTTTATCGTGACAGAAAAAAAACCTAATACCCCCCGTCTATATAGAAGTTTCACTTCAATTATATAAATAATTTATGCATAAAAATAAACAAATTATAACTATGCTAACACACTACACTGCTGTTTGTTTTAATATTTTTTTATCATTTGGAACTTGTTAGTATGGTGTTCAATATTATACTTATAAGAAGCAAATATGATAATATAATTACATATTATATTATATTATATATATTAATGTACTGTAACAACGACTAACCTAAGAAAAAAAAATATTTTACAGTAAGCCACCAAGCTTTCAGAATTTCTGCTGGAATATGCTGGCTCTTATCGCCACGATGTTTCCTTCACCGTTGAACGCGAAATAAATTTCAGCTATGCAGTTTCATACTTAACGCTGCTTATATGTAATTTTCCAGGAACCGAGAAACATTGTGAACTATGTATACAATCTCACCGAAGCGAACCTCACACCAAATAGAAGACCACATTGGTTCCAACTCTACGATATGAAAAACAGCTTCCAACTCGACGACCTTTCAGCTGCCTCCATGAATAATTTACTTTATAGAATGGTGACAGAGGACTTATTGTCATTAGATTTATACGCAGCATTTTATTCAAAAATTAGCGATAGAAGGTGGCCCAATTGCAACAACTATTGTAAAATTGATAATCTGTGTAAAACAGTCGTAACAGTTCTATGGCACCGTGAAAGGTGTGAAGAACTGCGTAACTTGTTCTTTGCAACGATTAGTAATTAAAATATAATTTGTATTTTTATAGTTATAATGATGTCATTTATATGTTATACCAAAAAGTTATTTAGACAACGAGTGTAATTTCACCTGCTCTTGTAATTACTTTTCTGCCTCTGAGTTTTAGTGTATTTAATATCTAATAAAAAGGCTTTCTAAAACCACAAGTTTTTAATATCGATCCTGTAGTGTCTTATGTTATTAATAGTATTAGCATATAAAAAACTCTTTTTCTTTATTATAAATAATAATAAGCGCCTCAAACTCAACAGTCCGCGCCCCCGGTTGTGTGAATAGTAGATGTAAATCCTGTGTGGGGGGTCCGGCAATCTGTATGACCTATACAAATATCTGTCATGTATGGGGATCGAACCCGCTACCGCTATCGCATCAGTCAGCCAATGCGCCAACGCGTCATTGTCTTTATATGTATTAGGTTTTAGTTTTAGACCACCCTAGGTAACGTATAAATTTCATTAGAAAGTGTGAAATATAAAAATTAATCTAGACTCGCTTTAAAAATTAATTTAAAAATGCTGTGAATATGAATTTGGTCGGTAAAAAGATTTTTACCTTTGACTCACGTTCAACAGAAATGTACGGACCATTTCAAAGCGTATATTTGTAAATAAAACACAATATAGATTCACTTCATTTATAATAAAATCAACAACTTTTACTGACGACAAATATTAATGTCAGTGTTTAGTAATACTTAACCAGTTGACTTCGGGTTTCCATCGTAAACTTTCACTAGGTATTTTATCTAATTCCGATAACTGAAACAATAGAAATATTTTTAAATATAGGTTTTTTTAAGTTTGATCGTTTATAAGTGTAAGTAATTTAATAAATTTTTTAATATGTGAGTTGAAGAGAAAATACATACATGGGTACGTTCGCGCGCCCTCTTCTAATTGATAATTCATCACTTTTATAGGAGCGCATGCGTACTTCATACTTTTTTATCTATGCATTCCACAGACCACATGCGCGGAAACGGAAATGGAACATGCGCAATAGTTTTTTATTTATCGGTTTTTAATAAAAATAATAAGTAGTGAATAATGTAAAATGTAAGAAGATAATTTAGTTTTTTATCTTTTATTAACAATAGCAAACAATTATTTACTAAAGTTCGACAATTAAATTCAGTTTTTGATTAAAGAAGTATCATTTCCGCGCATGTGGTCTGTGGAATGCATAGATAAAAAAGTATGAAGTACGCATGCGCTCCTATAAAAGTGATGAATTATCAATTAGAAGAGCGCCCACGAACGTACCCCATATATTACATAAAAAGTAATCTGTATTTAAGCACGTGAAAGGATTTTATTATAACATTGGCAAATGCATTATTTAGTTTATGTGCCCTCTCCCGCTCGTATCACATAGTTGATGAAAAAAATAATGGTACAGTACTATCAATTTAAAACTAGAATGTGATTTAGGATTTCTGTATATCTGTTTTGGAAATTTTACTCTTAAGGGAGGGGGAGGTTAAAAATTTGTGTATCCGAAATAAATATATGAATGAACATTTTTTTTTAAATTCCATCGTAAAAGGAATGAAATGGAGGTGAAAATTTTAACAGGAGAGGCTATTTTTTTAATTTAGAAGTACAATACTTTTTTTTAAGTTTTTGGTTTTGAACTTTTGGAAATTCCACTTAGCCATAGTAATAAAAGTTTTCCGGAGTTTTGATATTTCTGAAGCCAGAATTATAAGTTTATTTTTTCGGCTTTTAACTAGAAATAAATAAGCACGAATCGAAAATGATGAGACCCGCAGACGAACGAAGGTTGCTGACATGGCCCAACGGATTTGCAAGCTGAAGTGGCAACGGCTGATATTATGATGATGAAATAAACACGATTGAGTATTTTTGGAAATCCACCCTTAAAAAACCTAACATAAAATGAAGGAAAAATGTGTATAAGAGAGTTCTCTTACTTAAAAATAACTAGAAGATTCTGATTGTTACATATTGTCAATATTTGTGAAAATTCCAACCTTAAGAAGATAAAAATTTGTTTCGAAGTTCTACTGCTTTGAAGAATGTGAATGTTTACTACATGGACTGAAGTCTTTGGCCTGACGATTTTATTCTTCAACATAATCTCCATCTAGAGTAATGCACTTAGTGTAACGATTTTCCAATATTTCGATGCCTTTCTTATAGTGGTCCGCGTAAAGTCCCTCAAAATAGGCAACTCGGTCTCCTTATTTGAATAAAATCTCTTCCCGGTGAGCCAATTTTTCAACCGGCGACATAGATAATAGTCCCTGGGGATTAAATCGGGCGAATACGGTGCGTCTTCAACCACTTCGTAACGTAATTATTTCAATTTATCGGTAGTATCGCGAGCAGAATGAGCTAGAGCGTTGTCTTAATGAAACAAGATTTTTGTTCTTGCTAAATGAAGTCATTGAGACTTGATTTCGTTATCCAATCGATCCAATAATGCACAGTAATATTGTTTGTTGATTATTTTTCTATGTTGAAGATAGTCTGTAAAGATTATACCGTGTGCATCTCAAAAAATACTGGCTAGAACCTTGCCAGTTGATCGTTGCGTCTTCGGGTGCTTCCTGTGGCTTTCACCAGGCCGACTGCCGATTGGACTCAGGCGTGTAGTGATGAATCCATGTTTCGTCCATTGTCACAAATCGTCTCAAAAAACTCCTTTTTATTGTGGCGATAAAGCTCCAAATTTTGCTGTGAAAGGCGAACATGTTTTGCTTTCTGGTCAACTGTTAGGAAACGCGGCACCCATCGCGCTCACATCTTTCGCATATGTAAATATTCATGAATGATGTATCCAACGCATTCCTTTGAGATGGCTATGATGTGAGCAATCACACTCAATTTTATTTTGCGATCAATCAACACAAGATCCATGATTTTTTTTATGTTTTCCGAAGTTACTGCCTCATTTGTTCTTCCCGATCGCGGGTGCATCACGTATGCTCACGACGAAATTCAGCAAACCAATATTTAATGATTGAACATGATGGGGCATATGTATTACAACATTTGTAAAACCATGCCTTAGGTAGTTTTCCAATTACAGAGCATAATGCGACTCATTGTCAGTGGTGCCGAAGTATGCTAATGCTTAATTGGAACGTCAATTAATTTTCCAAGTACACCAGCAGAGAGACGAGATTTAAAAAAAAAATTCAACAATAAACAATATTACTAACGTAATATAAATATAATTGAGATCAATGCCAACTTAAAGAAAAAACACTTGTTAAATTTCTGCTACTGAGTTGGTATCGATTGCACGCATCACCCAAAAGCTGTACTTTTGAGACGTTGAGCCGCATAATGCGCTTTAGTGCTGCAATTGGAAAACTGTCTTTGTTTGCACCGTATTTTTTCCCATAAAAAAACAATGTTTTATCAAAACACGAAATTCACTTTTTTCCATTGTTTACAATAATTCTGAGAAAAAATCAAACGTTGACTCAAATTTGAATCAAATTTTGACAGGATCTAAGTCAATATTGGTAGGTACTCTATTCGCTATGAGTGCGACTGCAGCGCCAGACAAAATATGAACTACAGGAGGCTGTCATAAAATGTTTTTATACGTATGGCAATAGCAAGGAAAATAAAAATAAATAAATATTATAAATAATAGTAAAAAGAAAAAGTTATAAAAAATATGTGAGATTTTTGTAGTGATTGCCGTTTTGTTTTTTAATTAAACGAATCAACAACAAGTAAGTATAATGATAAAAAATAATAAAGAATGCAGTAAACATTCAGGTTAAGTTATTTGATATTTATATCAAAGTCAAAAAGTGATACTAAGAAAAAAATTAAACTGAAGAAAAAATAATTAAATAGTTATATCAATGGAATATATTAATATTTATTTAATTAATGTATTTTTTTTTTGTTAATTTAAATTTAAGCATTTATTATAAATTAGATTTTTTTCATCACAGAATCATAACAAAATTATTAACTTTTACTAAACTTAAAAATTTTGAAAAAGTTTTCAATTCTATAATACTAAAGTTAGCTGACGTTAATTTTTTTATTTTTTTTTGTTTTATTAAATTAGAACTAAAATTTTTTTTTAATTTCACTTTGAATTTATCAAGTTTTTTACAAATTAAATTTTTTTAATTTTTTCGTAATGATTTTTTCGATAAAAATAATTATTAAAATTTTTGGATGTCGGCTAACTTAAGCCTTTTAACTGCAGCTATCCACTGATTCCGTTGATTTCTTTTCCATTGAGCAGTCGGAAATTTATAAAACTTGCACTCACTTTTTCTGCTGGTATTCTTACAATTTACAACACAACAACTTTGGTGTCTCATTTTTCTTTAATTTATTTAAATTAAAACAAAATAAATACTCTCACGTGTACTTGCTTACAATTTTAGGAATAATAGCCCCCCGTAGTACCGAAAGTGACCACTGCGAACGCTTCAGTCGATTTAATTTCCCCTACCATGGCTTCACTCACAGCGAATAAAGAGAACATGGATTTTGAATTTGTGGCGCCATCTCTATAATTATCAGGCCAAAGACTTTTTAGCCCATGTAAGTATATGTGGCTTTTTAATTAAAAATAAAGAGTGTTACAGCATTTTTAGAAATTCCATCATTAAATGAGATCTGAAACTTCATATGGTAACTCTGGTCTAGGGATGTTCAAAAATAATCGATTTTTATATAAATCGATTTTTGTCTTTTATTGTTTATCGAAATGTGTCAGACTTTGTGAAAAATGCCTACATGTAGTACTTTCAACAGCCATTGGAAACAAACAACAAGTCTTGGATACCGAAAAAAGTGTGTAAAACGTGTATGGAGTCTTTACGATTATGGAAAAATAATAAGAGGGATCCCTTGATCCTTATTATTCCTATGATTTGGCGTGAACCGTCGAACTACCACAACGACTGTTATTTCTGCGTTGTAAACATAACAGGAATTAACCGCCAATATCATTCCATGTGGGTTTATCCTACTGTGCCCTCAATACTAGACCTGTCCTGCGCTCTATTGATACATTAGAACCCCAACCAAGTACATCTCAGGTATGTCCACATAAAATTGTTCAACGAATGAAGGAAAGTGATACAAGCTGCAAAGAGAGTGGTAGCAATTTTGAAGACGCCGAAAGACTAATACCATTAAACTAAGAGAACCTAAATGATTTAATAAGAGATCTCCACAACACCACAGACAAAAATGCCGGGAATGAGTTTATTTGGCTCGTGAAAAACTTTTTGAGAAATAAGAAGTCCGTCGACTTTCCTGACCACGTCAAGCAGTTACTATTATACTTTCAGCAACTTGGATGCAACAGCACTAAGATCCATTTTCCTCATAGCCACCTTGATCGATTTCGTAAAAATCTTTGAGATTTAAGCGAGGAGCAGGGAGAATGCTTTCATCAGAATATTCGCACCATGGAGGAGCGCTACCAAGGCTATTGGAGTGAAAGTATGATTACTATATTACTGACTACTGTTGGATTATCCAGAATAGTAGTAAAACTCCAACTTATTCAAGAAAGTCACATAAAAGAAAGTTTTGTTCTAATTAGATAGTTAAATAAATTGTTATGTGACGAGAAACCATGTTTTTTTGATAAAAATAGCTACCCTTCATATCTCAAAAAGTAGAGCTGCTAGCATAAATCTGAGTATAGATTTGGAATCAGTGTAGAAAATGCAGCTAGATCCATAAAAACATTCCGTACAACAAAAATGCTGTTGTACTGTGATTATAAAATAGTACTGAAAATTTATGACGACTTTTTTTAATTGATTTATATTTTAGTTTTTCAGACCATAAGGTTTTTGTTGGGATGCTCACCATTTCATTTTTATTATAGTAAAACGTTTAATCGTACTGAAAATTTGTCCTTCCTTATTCTCTACCTTGAAAGTTTTAAGGAACATTCGCTTTGTTTTTTATTTTAAAATTGGTTATTTTTTTATTTATTTGATTTTTAACCTGATAAATTGTTAATATGAATCTCTTAGGCTTATTATTGGAATATGAAAAGCATGTAGATTTTTAAAAAAAGAAAAAAATTAATAAGAAGATTAAGAAGAGAAGGAGAAAAGATTAATAAAATAATCGATTTTTCATAAAAATCGATTATTTACTTTCGTATTAATCGATTTTTAAGAAATCGATTAACATTGAATCAAGATTAATCGATTTTTATTTAATCAATTATTTTCTATTAATCTCACATCCCTACTCTGGTCATTTTTGAAGTAAAAAAAATTGTCACTCTATTATAGTAACAGTATATCAGCATGTTTTTAATTTTAAATCTTAGAAGGTGAGGAGTGAGTGAGGATGATTTTATCGAGTAGAGGATAATTTTAGACTTTATTTCAAGTGCATATATTATGGCCTTATTCTGCACAAGCAAAGGGGCTGGGCTATTGGTAGTTAAACTATTAACTTTTCAACATTCTCACAACCATGCACCATGAATACATATTTTTTTCCATTTATTATTGTATTAACAATTCAATATACATAGTTTATTTAATAATAGTAGCAAAAAAACCATTTAAAGAGGCCGATTTTATTGTCATAATATTGACTTTTTATTTTAGGTGACACTAATGTTTTTACAATTTTAACTTGAAGCTTATAGATCTTATCAAGATAAGTTTTGTATGTACAGCTGTAACTATTAAGGCCGAATTGTCCATAGAATTCTCCCATTCCAAAGCATAACTTTCAACTTGAACTGGAAAGATTTTTAAGTATTGTGATATTTCAAGAAACTACCCTAGTTTATCACATAGTGGTTTAATGTGATGATCCCAGTTAAACTTGTTATCAATAGTCAGTCTAATTGTAAGATATGTCTGTCTGAACAATCTCTATAGGTGGACATTTATAATTTACCTATTAACATGTAAACAATCATGGTTACGAGCTATCAAATTTGTTACTGAGAATTATTTATTTATTGTATGGAGATTTAATAACCAATACTCTTGTTTTATTCGCATTGAGCACTAGACCAGCGTCATGGCATAATTGTGTTAGGGCATTCAGGTCCAATTGCAATTGGTCTCTAGTGGGGATTCCTATAATGTATAACTCTATGTATGAACGTACCTGATGTCTTATGAAATGGACAATTTTAAGAACATTATCTGCCTTTGCATCATCAGAAAGGGAATAAAATCTTCTCCAAACGGCTGCAGCTAATACCTTATCATCAGAAAGGCCTTCATCATAGCCAACTAAAGCCGCTTGGAACTGTTCTGATAGTTCTGATACTTGTTTCCTTGCTATTACTGGATTCGCTCCCTAAAATGATAAAAATTCAAGATTTCAATTCACCATGTCAAAAGTTGTTAAATATCTAATAGTACTTTGATGTTTTTTTTTTGTCGCAGTGTCATTTTTAATTCTTTTTTTCTGAATGATTTTGTTATTATTATTATTAATTAGGCTTATTGGCTTTTACTAGTGCCAAGAAAGCATAATATATGACTTTGCCAATGTCACATAGAATGGAGAAAAAATGATTTGTAAATGTAAAATGATATAAAATTGTAAATAAATTCCTTTCATTAATTTTTGTTTGTTGGCTTTCAAAAGTGCAGAAACAGCACAAATGATTTCACCAATGTCACATCAGATGTAGAATATACAAAGGAGCTTGATTGCTGTGATCGAGATTACAAACTTTTTAAATTTGGAAGAAAAAAGTAGAACACATTTAGTTAATAACTAATGTAATTAACATATTTTTAAAATGTTAAAATATATACCTCCAATAATTTGATTCTATTTGCAACATCTGCCCATAATGCTTCTATAATGCAATTCCTTACAAAATGTCCATCTCCTTTAACATATTTCTTTTTTTGTGTGCTGGATGAAGCCACATCTTCTGCCATATATCGTACCAACAGTAACCACACATGCAGTTCTGTTATAGTGAACCATGATACAAATGTGTCTGGAAGATTAAGATTCTCAAACCATTCATCGTATGCCACTTTTACAGGAACACATTCATAAAGGAAATACCCAGTCAACTTTAAGCGCTGAAACAAATAATAATATTGTCTAATCAACACATATCATCATAGTCGTAGAATAGTGACAGATCTTACAAATTTAAAACTTTACAGGGCATACACTTCAAACAACTATGTTGTTGTTGTTGTATGTTTTGTTGGTGTTTCGTCATAGTCATAGAATAGCGACGGGTCCCACAAATTCAAAACCACACAGGGCAGACATTTCAAATATACAACAATAACAACATAACCCACGCAAAATAGGCGCACAGTGACGTCGAGTTGCGGAAACAAGCCCGTCATTACTTATACTTTAACAACATAACTGTTTGAAACGTCTGCCCTGCAAAGTTTCAAATCTGCAAGATCCGTCACTATTCTACGACTATGACGATTTGTATTATATAATCAACACATTTAATCATTTAAAAAAAAGGAACATTTTATTCATTCATTCATTAACTAATTTGGCTTTCTATAGTGTCAGAATAGTATGGGTGATTTGATGGATAATATTTTAATATCATAATACAAAAAAAAATTGACTCTGTTTGTAATGTCAAATAAGAAATTTTTACTAATATATCAGTATTTAAATAGTATAGATTTTTGTCTTGATGTTTGTTTATCATTTAGTCTCTGGACTTAATTTTAATTACCACTGGACTGATTTTGACTGAGCTTTTATTGAGAAAGTTTGTAAGTTACTTAAGCTTCTTCTATTCTTGAACCCGAAATATTAAAAAAAAATAGTAACATGCTGAGAACTAGTGGATGAAGGACTTAGTAAACTGTACTGTACTGTAAATCTGTACATCTGTAGATTGGAAACAAATATTTGTACAAATACAAATATCTGTTCCGAGCGGGAATCAAACCCGCGATCGTCGGCGCGCGTTTGATTCACTTCACCAGAACGGTCGTCAAAACGGACTTAGTAAACACATAACAAAAAGTGAGGTTATAAGAGAGTGTATTATTATGATTGAATTAACTTACAGTTCTTTCATGGTCCATCCATCCTACTGCTTTCATAAACTTCTTAATATAACTTTCTTGTATGGCTACAGTGCCTTGTTCTCTTATAATAATCGAATTCGTACATAAACTGATTGCACTGGGTCTTGCATAATCGATCTTCTTCACAGCGCCATATCGCCACAAAATCTACAATTTTTTTTTGCACAAAATTACTCCGCTTTAATTGTAACAATTATTCTATAAATATAAATAAAAAAGGCTTACTCGTGTTAAAACACGACTACGATTCATTTTTTATACAAAAATATACTATGTAAGCTACTAGTTATATATTTTAAGGTTTATTTTACATAAATACATTATACATCCGTAAATTTAATACAAATATGATTAATAGTATTATATATACATATACTATTTTCTATTAATTTATTAATTTTAAATAATAATAATTTTACGTCACAAAAATAGAAGTTGAAGGGAACTGTCAATAGTGATTTTAATATTGTTATTGGTGCAAGTTATTTTGAACACTAGAACAAGATCGTAAGGACTAAATTAGGACTGTTGATAAAATATCGATATTTTTATTTAGAAATTATATTATTGATATTTATTCATAGAGGTATTATAGATAAAATTTTAGATTAGAGCAGGGGAGACAGGCCTCCAGCTGTCTCTCAGTTAGAAAGAGAGAGACGGTCGCTGTACCGATTGAATTACATACCAATAAAATATTATTAGTGTGCATATTAGAGTTGTTCCTATGATTTATTTGTAGTCGAAAAATTAAAATGGAAGTAAATAATTGATGTTCACAAAATGTTACCGCGATGTCTCATAGAGGTATTATAGAATTAGATAAAGTAGGGAAGACATACGGCTGCCTGTAAGCGGAAACGTCCAACGGTAAGAAGAATATCAGGGTACACCATTGGCCTTTCGGTCTCAAGTTCAAATCTCGATTATTTTTTTTGTGAACATCAATTATTTACTTGTCTATCAGGTTTGTATGATAACAATCGGGACCAATAGTTTTACGTG
Source organism: Euphydryas editha (assembly GCA_036937285.1). Classification (NCBI taxonomy): domain Eukaryota; kingdom Metazoa; phylum Arthropoda; class Insecta; order Lepidoptera; family Nymphalidae; genus Euphydryas; species Euphydryas editha. The sequence continues at coordinate 6,298,509 of JAUPFZ010000001.1, forward strand.
CTCTCCAAGGCACGGTCGGGAGATCCACAAGGACATAAACCCAGATCAGAAATAAATATTTGAACAAATATAAATAATTACCTCTAGTGGGAATCAAACCCACTACCGCTGACTGCGAACGATCATTACACCAGAATGAAACTGAAACTGAAATTACATCAGCCCGTAAACCACCCACTGCTGAGCGAAGGCTTCTTCCCCATATAGAAGAAGGGTTGGAGTTTAATCCACCACGCTGCTCCACTGCGGGTTGGCGGATAATTTCTCTATCACGAGTAACGATCGCTATCAGGTGTCTATGACAACAACCGGGACCGATGGCTTTACGTGCTCTCCGAGGCACGGTGGGGAGACCCACAAGGACATACACCTAGACCGGAAACAAATATTTGTACAAATACAAATCGTCATAGTCGTAGAATAGTGATGGATTTTGCAGATTTGAAACTTTGCAGGGCAGACGTTTCAAACAGTTATGTTGTTGTTGTTGTTGTTGTATATTTGAAATGTCTGCCCTGTGTGGTTTTGAATTTGTGGGATCCGTCGCTATTCTAGGACTATGACGAAACACCAACAAATCATACAACAACAACAACATAGTTGTTTGAAGTGTCTGCCCTGTAAAGTTTTAAATTTGTAAGATCCGTCACTATTCTACGACTATGACGAAATATTTGTCCCGAGCGGGAATCGCACCACCACCTGCGACCGCCGACGCGCGGATATAAGGCAACTACTCGCATCACTCGCACACCAGAATGATTTATATAAGATAAATATATGCTATTGCGGACATTTCTATATAATCATAAAAGATGAATTTTGTTTTATCTCAAATGGCCACGTGACAGCCGACTTGAAACTTTCATCGAAAACGATGAAAACGATTTTTTCGATATCTTAAAAAAAAAAATTAAATAGTAATATATTCTTTATAGAATAATTAAACAAAAAAAAATCAAATAATATTCTTATTATAATTATAATTTGGTAAGTATTGATTCCAATTTTACCTTTGAAATAATAGTTTTTATCTGTGGTGTATTTTTACGTCGTCTGTTGGTCGTCTGCTGGTCGACTCACGACTGTGGACTAGATAATTTTAGGTTACATAATTTTACTTAGCGGCCGCCCATTACACTTCGCCCGATTGCTCAATCATAAAAAAATGTTAGGGGCTGTAAGTAGGGTTGGTGGTGGCTTTTTAGCCGGAAAATCGGTTGCCGTAAAAGCTCTAGCGGAATGTGGAAAAATTGTAGCTGTTTCTGGCCACAAGAGGGATTATGCCGCAAAAGCCTCCGCAAAAGGGCAAGGTAAGGTGGTCGCAGTAATTGGTGCCGTAGTTGACGTGCAATTCGAGGACAATCTTCCACCAATTCTAAATGCTCTCGAAGTACAAAATCGTTCCCCACGTCTCGTCCTCGAGGTGGCCCAGCATTTGGGAGAGAATACCGTTCGTACTATCGCTATGGATGGTACAGAGGGTCTTGTTCGTGGACAGCCCGTCCTTGACTCTGGATCCCCAATTCGTATTCCCGTCGGAGTTGAGACACTCGGCCGTATCATAAACGTAATCGGGGAACCCATCGACGAGCGCGGCCCCATCCCTACCGACAAGACGGCCCCTATTCACGCTGAAGCGCCTGAGTTCGTTGACATGTCTGTAGAACAAGAGATTTTAGTAACCGGTATCAAGGTCGTAGATCTGCTGGCGCCCTACGCCAAGGGAGGAAAGATCGGACTATTCGGCGGAGCTGGCGTCGGCAAGACTGTACTTATTATGGAACTTATCAACAACGTTGCGAAGGCCCATGGTGGTTACTCAGTATTCGCTGGTGTAGGAGAGCGCACCCGCGAAGGTAATGACTTATATCATGAGATGATTGAGTCCGGTGTCATCTCCCTAAAAGATAAGACATCCAAAGTAGCTCTTGTGTATGGTCAAATGAACGAGCCCCCTGGCGCACGTGCCCGTGTCGCGCTCACTGGACTGACTGTCGCCGAGTACTTCCGTGACCAGGAGGGACAGGATGTACTACTCTTTATTGACAACATTTTCCGTTTCACTCAGGCTGGTTCTGAGGTATCTGCTCTGCTGGGTCGTATCCCCTCTGCTGTAGGTTACCAACCCACCCTTGCCACTGACATGGGTACCATGCAGGAGCGTATTACCACTACCAAGAAGGGATCTATCACCTCTGTGCAGGCCATTTATGTACCCGCTGATGACTTGACTGACCCTGCCCCTGCCACCACCTTCGCTCACTTGGATGCTACCACTGTATTATCGCGTGCTATTGCTGAGTTGGGTATTTACCCTGCTGTGGATCCTCTTGACTCAACCTCCCGTATCATGGACCCCAACATCATTGGTGCTGAACACTACAATGTTGCACGTGGTGTTCAGAAGATTCTCCAGGACTACAAGTCTCTACAAGATATTATTGCTATCCTGGGTATGGATGAGTTGTCTGAGGAAGACAAGCTGACTGTTGCACGTGCCCGCAAGATCCAGAGGTTCCTTTCCCAACCCTTCCAGGTTGCTGAAGTGTTCACAGGCCACGCTGGAAAACTTGTACCTCTTGAGGAAACCATCAAGGGATTCTCTAAAATCCTTCAAGGAGAGTATGATCATTTACCAGAAGTTGCGTTCTACATGGTTGGGCCAATTGAAGAAGTTGTAGCTAAAGCAGAAACTTTGGCTAAAAATGCATAGTTCTTATGTGAATGAAAGATTGTAATCTTATTTCATAATAAATTTAGCTATAACTAATTATGGTCTATTTATTTGTGTAAATATATGGTTTATTTATCATTCAATATCATTATTATATATAGAAACTTATTTTTTCAAAATTATGTAATAAAGAAAGTTTACTTGTAATAATTTTTTAAATTCTTGTATCTTACATATGCAAAAAGTATTAGCTGCAGATTAAGAACATAATATTAAAGGAAATCTAGTTTAAGTGCTAACAAACTTACTAATATATACATATTCTGTTGCTGCTAAATCTGTAACCATTTAAATATAATTTGTAAATAAAATTACATCTCCAGTCAATTATAGAAATACAGAGGTGACAATCATAAAGATTTAAATGATAGATTTATAATCAAATGACTCGTCATTGACAACTGATTTTATTTTTATAAATAAATATTATGCCAGACATAAACCACAACATAACCTAAAAACGGTCCTCTGTCCTCTGGTACAGCAACGCAATCTTTATCAAAGAGTATATACCTAATAATCTTTATTTAATCTTATTTTGGGCACACTTTGTAACACAAGAGTGTGCGCGGTGCGTGTACCTCTAATCTCCATATTATAGAGAACGAAAAAAATGTCCATGAGTATGTAATTATCAATTGATAATTATTATTAAAAGATTTAGGATTTTGATTTATTAATAAACAATTTTAATTCAACCATGATTGAAATGTTGATAATCCAACTTGTACTTTAAAATAATAAAGCTGAAGTGTTTTGTTTTAGGTGCCAATCTTAGGATCTATTAGTCATAGAATCAGATTTTAACAATCTTTGTTAAATCTTTGTGTTAGCCTGTTTATGGAGGAACGTTTTATTTTTATACACTGTACAGCACGCTACGATTCATAAAAGCTATTTACAAAAAAACATCAGTTGGAAGGACGAAGGACGTCAATTGTGTAATTGATCACACTCGACTTTTATAAGCCGATAAGGTCCAGTGGAGAGAATTAGTGAAATCTCAACAGAACAGGAGGTCGAGGACTCAAATCAACGCCAACATTGCATTATTTTCAAATTTTAAATTGAATTATGTGCACGGCATAGAAAGCATAGTAAGAATACCCAGTGTTAGCATTATTTGTAGTGTCCGACCGAAACAGGTTTTTCAGCCGAAACCGAAACCGAAACCGAACTTTCGGCCTTGCTCTCAGTTTCGGCCGAAACCGAAACCGAAACCGAAACCAGCGTGGTGAAGTTTACCTTAATACCTTCTGCCTTATATCGTTAGTTATAGTAACCTGGCAAAGTTGCTCTGAGTGTTTTATATATTTTTGTTTATATGGTCTTAGTATATACAAATAGTATTGAGCTTTCTAATAATAGTTTTATTAAATTAAAAAGATGAGAGCGTTGTGCACAGTGTTGCCAGATCACTATAAATTTAAAATAAAAATTAATATTTATAATTTAAATATCTCGATAACAAAACCGTGAAGTGCTACTTTAATTATTTAGCTTATTCTAAAAACATTTTTCAACACTCTCCTAGTTTTTATTTCTAATTCTGTTATTTATTATTCTGAAATTTTACATACATAAATGGGACATTACTCTCAAAATCGCGAACTTTGTCTTTAAATTTCTCGCGATCTAAATCGTCACAAATTATGAAATTTTAGGAATTCATAAAGCAATTTTGAACCCGTAAAAAATTTTTCAGCCGAATCTGTCGAAAAGTGGTTTCATGCTGGAACTACTTTAAACATATTTAAAATTTTAATTGTAATTAACAACTAAAATCTAGTGTGTTTTTACCCGACTGCGCGACGCAAAGAAGAGTAATGTGTTTATCATTACCTGACTCCTCGACGCAAAGAAGGGTAATGTGTTTATCATTACCTGACTTTTCGACGCAAAGAAGGGTAATGTGTTTATCAGCCTATGTATCTATGTATGTATGTTTGTTCCTATGTGGCGTTGTAGAGGTCAAACGCGTTGACCGACTTTAATGACTCTTATGTCAATCAATTCATCTTAACTTCGCGAATGTCACTAAATATATGATAATAAATTAAAAAATTTTCACCACAGCCACAACTAGATGCCATATTGTCAAAAAACGATGAATTACGTCAAGTGGGGTTTCGTTGAATAGGTATTCAAAAATGATTTTTAGGATTCTCTCATAATTTTTCATTTCAAATAATGGTTTAGAATATATAACGATTTAAATTAAGTTTTAAACAACCAGTTTCGCTAATTTTCATACATAAAATAGGTACTTATATACTTTATTATTTCGTTATTCTGTCCTTATTAGGCGGGGATAGTAGCAGTGATAGCCTGGTGCTAATGGTATGGCTGCAGACTGCGAAAGCAGAGGTCGGGTTCAAATCCAAGGCACAGAAAACAAGGGAGAAGAGGCGTGGGTCTCGGACTGTGATTGCGAAATTTACCATCTTATAATTCTAATAACGAAGCCAATGAATCCTAACTAAAAAGTGTATAATAAAATAAAATTAAAAAAAAAACCGACTGCGTAAAAAAAAACTAAAAGATACATGAAATTAAAAAATTAAAAATAAAGTAAAAAGAAAAAACAAGCCCAGTAGTTTATAATGTTTTCAAAAGTAATACTGAACAACTACACCATTGAAATAGATTTATAATCGATACACACATATCAAATCATAAACTCTTTGCAAAATAGAAGGATTTATAGTCGGAACCCATTCTTTAATCCAACGACAATTACCTATAAACACGTAAATTTGTCATTTAAAAATAAAACTCAACAAAATGAAGTTCAATAATGGAGTTTCGGCCATTTTTTGGCCGAAACCGAAACTAAGGCCGAAACTAGATTTCTTGGCCGAAACTGGCCGAAACCGAAACCGAAACCGAACTTTCGGTCGGACATTAATTATTTGCTGACAGTATTATGTATTTTCGGGCGTAAAATTATCGTTTTTCGTTCCAATATATCGTACAAATACAAAATTTTCACACAGATACTTTTCGACTGTAATAATATGCCTCTGAAGTGGAGCTAAAAAAAAAACTCATCGCCTGTACATGTCCATTATATCTAATCTAAAAAACTAAAGTAGATGTTTAGAAACTCAGAAACTAAATACGAGAGGGCAATTAAGTAATTAAAATTTCCATTTCGATGACATTTGAACGGAAAAAAAACATTTCGCAACATTATGTTGTGCACGTTGGATTATCGTAAAATTTCGACCTCTATGTTCGATCGTACAAAGTGCTAAATTATGTGATTTGTACGATAATTATGTGACGAATGCTAACGCTGAGAATACCTCTATACTATACCTACTTTATAGTTTTCTAAAAAGAAAGGTTTGAGCGGGATTAATGGAGACTGCACGGACAAAGGTGCGTTTTTAAGTTCGCAGAATGAGGTACAAGGAGTCAAAATAAAACATCAAAATTATTTTTCTTTCCAATTATACCTGAAAGACGAATAAAATTTTCAAAACTTTCAATTCGTTTATGTACCTTACTACCTTTATCATTGATCTATAAATTTTTTATAGATCAATGACCTTCATGAGAAAATATTTTGTCTTTGTCTGAACAATATACCTACGCCGAAATCCGAACGCCGAGTCCTTAACTTCTTCATTGCTGATAAATTTTTCCCACGCAGTTATTTTTTATATTACTTTGGAAATAGATAATAATAGGTAGGAGCCAGGTTTAGTCTTTGAGTGATTTAAAATATCGATCGTAGCCTACTATATGCAGGGCAGCCATGGATTGGAGCAGGAGCACCAGGAAGGACCTTTAGTCAGTTTTCGTTTAAAGACCCTAGTATTGTAGTATTCTCCGGTTATAGAAACACCTTTGTAAATGATCAATAGGATTCCTTTTTAATCCCAAAGGACGTGGAATACCTAGTTTTAAAAATATTCGTATCAGATAGTCCAAACTATTTCTGTGAGTTTTTTCTTTAGTCACGCATACGCCCGTTCTAGTCTAGTGAGGCGAGTAGTCGCCTCGAAACCGTGCGTCGGCGGTCGCGGGTTCGATAGCCGGTCGGAACAGATATTTGTATTTGTACAAATATTTGTTTCCGGTCTTTGTGTCCGGTTTTTGTGGGTCTTCTCACCGTGCCTCGGAGAGAACGTAAAGTCGTCGGTCCCGGTTGTTATTATAAACACCTGATAACGGACAAAAGTCGACATGGGGCAAGTTATACCACCAAAGCTACGACCAGCGTCTACGCCGCAACAACATGCGGAAAATACGTATATCGAGTTCCTGGCCATCACAAAGGCGAACTACGATGTATGCCTAGCCACCTGCAAGAAAATCATGCAGAGCTTCCAGTACGGCCACGAAAACTTACTGGGAGTGGAACTTGAAGAAGCCGAGACAGCCATTTACAGTAACGACACCCGCGAAATACTCAGGGGAAACATGTCGGGAAGATATATGGCTGCTTATAATACCATAGTCGGCTTCGTGGGCGCGGTCGAAGCCGAGGGCCTGAACGAAGAACCTCAAGCCTTCCATACACCTAGAGGGGATCCAGTGGTGGTAGTGGCCAGATGCACGAGAGTGATGCTAGGCGACCGGATACTCGAGATGGCAAAAACCATTACGGGAGATCCGGAAGTCGGCAACGTTTTCGGAGCCTGGCAGCTGCCAGCACTGAAATGGATAAACGGGGTTCCTGGATGCCAATGATCTCAGGCAGAAGCTGACGCACCATTATGGCGACAAAGCCAAATCCAAGGTGCGCACTATGGCTTCCATATTGGTAAATGGTTTTCGTGAGGGCACAAAAATAAGCCGTTTAACGGTGGATGAGGCCCTCATGAATCACTTTGGTGCCATAGTGATGGCCGCCCGACTGTCGGAAGCAAAAGAGATCATCCTTGTCGGAGACATTAATCAGCTGCCAAACATCGACAGGGAAAACCTCTTCGAGGTACGATACAGCAGGCCTAATCTGACGGTAAATATATCATGTGAGTTGTCGTGCACGCATCGGAATCCCAAGGATGTCGCTCTTGCCATCAGCGAGGTTTACGACAGGATCTACAGCTCGAACCCCATCGTCCACTCCCTGCGTGCGGAGAGGCTCACTGGCGCTAGAATACCCGAAAAACAGAACCGGACCCTGTACCTGGTCTTCACACAAGAGGAGAAAAAGGAGTTAATAGGCCGGGGATATGGTACCGGAGAAGGGTCGAGCGTCATGACCATTCACGAGGCGCAGGGTCGGATGAGCGAGGAGGTCATTGTCATCCAAACGAGGGCTAAGAGGCTGCGAATACACAATAGCGTCTCGCATGCTGTGGTCGCGGTGAGTAGGTGAGTAGTAGTACACCAAGACCTGTGTCTACTACGCCGACGACAGGGATGACGCAATCGGCCGATTCGTGGGGAGGACGGCGGAGGCCACTACAAAAGAAATCCTCGAGCACACCCTCAAGATGGCAATTCATCATAGACACAGTCGTTATTAAGGATGTGCTCGCACAGCTGGGGGCTGGTGCTTAATCAGCATCAGATAAACCGATAAAACATATTGGTGGGTGTGAAATTATAGAGTACCAAAATAGGACAATTATAAATAATGTAATATTTATAAATATTATATAAATGGAATAATACTCTATAGAATCGAATAGAAAATACAACTGGATATAGTAAATGCATGTAGATATAGTATTGAAAAAAAAAATGTATATACAGGGTGACTGGTAAATTACTATCAATATTTAAGGAGACTACTCGGTACATGATTTTCATTCGAATTATGTAAAAAAAAAACAGGTAAATATTAATAAACTTTTAAGTAAAGTTTCTCAACAATTATCCAATTATGTACGCATCGTCTGGACACCCTAGCAGCTAGCTGCACTTTCGACACAAAACAGGTAGTTTACCTACGTCCAAACGCTGCCACGTGTTAACAGGGTAGCAGGATAAACAAGCATGATCCAATCCCCCTTAATACTTTAATCCTGGCTTAGAAAAGGCAAAAATACTAAGATATTTTAGTCGTTTAAGCAACAAATTTGTTGGCTAGGTAAATGATGTGAACTTTGGCAATTTTTAGATGTTAACAAGCGGCACAGTACAACACCTGTGCACGTGCCGCCGGCATGACTGTAAAGTGTCAACGCTTCATTTACTTGAATTGAAATTTATGAAAATTTGGTCAAAAATTAAGTACCTATTTTTTTTACATAATTCGAATGAGAATCATGTACCGAGTATTCTCCTTAAATATTGATAGTAATTTACCAGTCATCCTGTATATTAGGATAAAAGCGGTCAGTTTGGACTCTCGTCTCAGGGACTAGAGATACAGTCTAGTTTTAAGAACTTATTTACCTTTGCTGTGTAAAAACGCCTGTATGTAACAATCAAATATATGAAAAGAAAAGGGTATAGGCGCATGTAAGCCTGTAGATGTGATACTAAGATATATAAAAATAAAACACCTGATAACGATCGTTACTCATGGTAAGGAAATTATCCGCCAATCTGCAGTGGAAGGTTAAGCGCCAACTTTTCTTCTACACGGAGAAGAGGCCTTCGCTCAGCAGTGGGTGGTTTACAGGCTGATATAGTACAGTACTTACTATACTGTACTGTATTTACAGTACAGTACTAATGGTCGCTTATCGACCAGTTTAGCTAATTTGTATGAATTGTGTTGAATAAATTCGATTAACGTTACATTGTTCGTACTGAGTTCTGAAGGTGAGCTGACGGCATCAGCATGGAATTATGATGTAGTTATTATCAGTATGTTAATGTGTATACTAGACTTTTTATGACTGATTTTAATAATTCTTTCAATTAAAAGTAACATTATGCAGAAGTAACACAGGTCGTAGTACATCACACTATGAAACTTGCATTTATAAATCTGGAGGTCTAATTATGATCTATTTATTTTCAGAGGTTTTAGATTATTAAAAACGTTAAATAAATGAGGCATGGCATCTTAAATTTTAATTTTTCCTACCTAGATTTACAATATTAAGAACTGTACAAGTTTAAACATAATAACATTCTTTTGAATAAAAAGTAATACTTTGTTTACGTAAACATTTATCCTTCTATATTTATAGGATTATCCAAATTGACCACTGTTTCAGACGTTTTAATAACAGATTCACTTGAATCAGAAGTTAATACACTTTTAATTTGTTTAGAAGATACTTGATCGTCTACACAGTCGTCTAGCACAATTGGATCATTTTCACTTGAAGTTGTGTCCATTGGAACATTTTCATCTTCGTTTACAGGATTTTTAGTATCATCTATAGAAGACGGTTTTATCTTACTGACTACACTGTTGCTTGATATTGGTCTGCTTACAGTACAATCAACTTTAGGTACTTGGACTACTACAACTTGATCTTTCTTATCTTCATTTAAACTACTATTGTTGGGATCTTTCAATTTAATAGTTTGAAATTTAAGTGAAGAATTAATAGATTGAGTTCCATCTGTATTCCTATTTATCGGTTTTATAACTAAAATTTTAGTCTTCATACCAGCTTTTGTAAAGTCCGTTATATTTTTCTTGATTAAAGGATTTTTAATAACTTCTAAGCTTCTTTGGCGAAATTTTATAGGCACTACAGGCACATTTATATTTGTTTTGGATGTTTCTATTGAAGGAGCTGCCATACATTTGACTGCGTCTAAAGATAGTTCTTTCACTTCTTCTTTATTAGAATTTACTATTGTTTTTTCATTGGTCTGGAGGACTTTAACCAATTTATCTGGAGTATCTTTACTTATTTCTAGCTCAGGCATATTACTAAATTCTTTATTTACAGAGTCTGTACTAGCAGCCTCATTAGTTGTTAAAACTTGATTCAAGTTTGGTAGGTTAGATGTTTCTATTACTTTATTTGGACTACAAGTATCTTTTGATTCCTTTTCGTCTTTTTTCGGCGATATTTTATCGACCTTTGTTACTTTTGGTGTCATTGGTCGAGCGAAAACAGTTGATATTCTTGATTCTTTAGAAATATTAAATATAGCGAGAGTCTTCATATGACCCTGTGCATTTTCTACTGATTTACGTGATAAAGTTATTAATGCTCCACTACAGTCTTTATTTATAAGTTCATAGTTATTTTGAATATCTTGCTGCATTCTCTTTTTATTTTGAGTTGACTTAGTTGATATCGTTTGAGAGTCGCGATAGCCTTGCGCTTCCATCTTTAAGAGATTAGATAAATCGTATTCAAAATCTTCATTTTTGCGTTTTGTTTTATTACGGACAGGTCTGCGAGAAGCGACAGTTGTAGATAGTTCAACGTGGTGACGTCTTGTGATTTTTTCATCAGCTTCATCTAAATCTGAAGAGTTTTCTTCAAATATTTTAGAATTTGATGATGAATCATTTTCAATAAAAAGAACGTCTTTTTGAATATCGTCTTCTCTAAGATCATCGCCATCATCTGGAAAAATAAAATAACACTGATGAATGTAAGCCACTATTGTTTAAAAGTAATACTTTTACTAGACTATATATTTGAAAATTAGATAATATCCAAACCTGCAACTATAGCGTCTTTTTTCTTTTTCAAATTGTTTTTATATCGGCTAGCTTTTCGTTTCCGTGATCCTGCTTCCACTCGATTACTGCTAGAGGAACTATCATCTGACAGTCGACTAGAGTCACTAGAACACCTACTAGGTCGCCTCGAGTCAGGACTAATTTCATTCGCATCATTTACTTCATCCGATGTTTCCGCAAGTTCCGAGGCTTCAGTCCCATCGACTGCTTTCACAGTGCTATAGTAGAAATCTGTATCACCTTTAAGTTTATGTACAATTCTCACATGTTCTGGAAGTTTTTCGAAGTCAAAATGTTTGAAGTTACATAATTTACATGCATAACGCATCCATTTATAATGTGCACCCATATGATTGAAAAGTTCATTAAATTCATTAAATTTGGTATCACATTTTTTACATAGCATTTGATCTATATCTGTATCAGATTGCATTTTTTGTTTAAACGCATTTAAATTGCTTTTTTCAGCTTGTTGGGCGAAGGGTAATTTGTTCCTAAGTCTACTGTCAAAAAAGTATAGTTTATTTTGTACAATAATATCATCTTCTATTTTATCATCGGCTTCTATTTCTTTATCCTCTATATCGGGTTCCTTTTTTTCGTCAATGAGAGTCACTACTGCGTCAGTTAACTCATTTTCTTCATCTTCGTCTTTTACATCTTTATCTATTTTACCTAAAAATTTTTCTTCTTTCTTACTATCTTCAACAACCGTTGCAGAATCTTGAACAACCATTGCAGAATCTTCAACAATCGTTGCAGAATCTTCAACAAGCGTTGCAGAATCTTCAGCAACCGTCGCAGATTCCTCAACAAATGTTGCATAATCTTCAGCTGGTGTAGTATCTGAAAAATAAATATGAAATTATAATTTATTTATAAACTCTTGTGCTTCCAATTTATTACATTTACTGTACTGTATCAGCCTGTAAACCCACTGCTGAGCGAAGGCCTCTTCTCCATATGATGAAGGGTTGGAGCTTAAACCACCACGCTACTCCACTGCGGATCGGCGGATAATTTCCTTACCATGAGTAACGATCATTATCAGGTGTCTATGATAACAACCGGGGCCGATGGCTTTACGTGCTCTCCGAGGCACGGTGAGGAGACCCACAAGGACATGCACCCAGACCGGAAACAAATATTTGTACAAATATCTGTCCCGAGCGGGAATCGAACCCGCGACCGCAGGCACGCGGCGTTGAGGCAACTACTCGCACCACTACACCAGACCGGTCGTCGTTACATTTAAATAATATGAATTATTGGTGAAGATCCATGTAGACATCCCGTTTATTTTATCAATAATAAAGCTTTATGAAGTTGTCTTCTAATGTACAGAGGAAGAAAAAGATATCATAGGGTTACCAACTTTTTTGAGAAAAATAACGTATCAAATCGTTGAACAGGAAAAAATAAAGTATTTGGAATTTAAAAAAAAAACATGTTTTTAAGAATATTTTTTTAAAACATATTTTAAAGTGACTCGAATATGGTGTATGGTAAAATTCTTATTATAAAAATCAATTTCAAAAATTATCAACACATTGTAAAAATTGTAGTAATGAATAATTGAGATAATGCTTTGACCATACGCTAACAATTCCTTGTTGTCTTTGAAAATTTCAATGCAGTTTTGTAAATGAAATTTATGTTTAAAGAAATAAATAGCTCATTTTTTAATAAATCTGCCAGCATTACTTTCAATAATAATTAATTATTTTAATCGAATACTTATTCTGTTTAAACTTGAAAGTAACGATAAATATATCAATTACATATAAAACGTGTTTCCTTTAACACTTTACAATACAGATTAGAAAATTTTGTTCACATACTTTGTTTTTAAATAAAAGTATATAGTATATATATGTAAAAGTAGTACCTACATAGTATATATATCGAAAATAAAGTAGAATATGTTATTATAAGGTATGGTTGGCAACCCTCTCACTAAAGCCCAGCGGTGCCCTCATCGTCGTAGTGGGGCGCCACGGGATCGCTTTCGCATGCAAATGGTTGGCAGCCCTAAGTTTTCATCAACAGTTGCTGGTAAATATTTTATCACTTTGTGTAGTACCTATTTGCTTATTAAAATATACAAATAAACACTAATAATATGTGTTTAATACTGATCATTTCTATCGATCATTCATCAGTCTATGAGTCTGCTTTTTGAGTTTACTCATTTAACGCTATTCAGGTCGAAGGAGAGTCGAGCTATACTATAATCGCGATCACGGTACCTGTCACATTACAATCACAATATAATTTTCAAATTTGTTGAATTAGATTACTACGATGACTCATTCTCAGTCAAGAATATTTAACTAGACAGGACGAGCCGTGTCCGGCAGCAATGTGCGACAAGCGCGACCAGTCGCAGTGCGATGTGTGTGACGAGTGAGACGAGTGTGACGAGCGAGACGAATGTAATGAGTGAGACGAACCGGCGGACGGCGCGAGGGGCGCGAGGGGCGCGGGCCGGGCGGGCGACGGCAGGTAGGGGTTGTGCTGCGCCTTGTGGTAGTCCCTGCGGATCTGTATCTGGATGCGGCGGCGGTGGCGGCGCGCGCACGTGTGCGCGTGCGCGGCGAGCGCGGCGCGCCGCTCGAAGTTCCGTCCGCAGCCGCCGCAGCGCCGCCCGTCGCCCTCGCCGTCCAGCTGCTCCAGCCACGCCTGCGGATAATACGATTGTTGTTGTTTTAAAATTTATACTCAACAGAGAAAGACAAAGGACTACAGTCCATAGAGTCTAGTCTAAATTTGTAAATTTCATTCCGGTGTAACAAAAGGCCGGAACAAAGTCTGAAGTTACTTCATTTTTCTTCTGATTCCGTGCGAATTTGGATTTCGATATGTCACATTACACTAAAAAAACGAAAAAACTATTCAAGTAAATGCTTAATCCTTTCATACTTATACCAACTACTACTACTTCTAGAGAACCTTTACCACGGGCGCAGTGAGGAACGAAGAACGACGTATGAGGATTGAGGGTGGAAGTTTCTCTCCCCCAAAATTTTACGAAGCGATAAAATAAAACTATAATAAGAAAAAAGCAAAGTTGCATTGCATCTAATTCGCTTCGCGATATTTACTTTTATATATTTAAGTTAGACAACCATTTTCTTAACCTTGGTTTTCTTTCATCTGTTCCTTCCCCCTCCCCTTTAAGAACATCCTGACGGCCATGACCGTTACCCTTGGGTGTTGTACTAGTACAAACGGTACTGCCATTGGGTGGGGCTACTACTGAATCGATTTTATTAATTCTTTCACTATTAAAAAGTTTTATCCTCCGGAATTAATATAGTCTCAAATATTACGTTAGAACTTATAAATAGTTTTAAAAAAAATTGGAGTAAGCCTGCGCGTGTAGTTTATTTAATATAATAAAGCGAAAGATTTTTTGAACACAATATTCTTAGGAAATACCACTCTGAATTTTGCATCTGAAAATATCATATTGAGGAAATTATATGAAATTTTTGCTTAAATTAATAGGAACATTAACATAATGGCTAGAAGGCAGGAAAGGGGAATGTTGATTTACACTACTCTCTGTCTCTATATGTATATGCTCTCTCTATAAGCATACAAAATACTATTTTGTCAGAAAATCTGGATTCCACTAGTACTGTACTGTAGCAATTTTTTAATATCTATACATAATTATGTAGACGCATGCTGCTCCACTGCGCTTTTTCAAATATACCAATATCATTAAAAAAAAAAAGAAACAAATATTACCTGATTTTCTTGTTCGAGTCTTTCTTCCTCAGTTATTTTTTGTGGAACAACATTCTTTGGAATAGTCTTCCGTTTTTCATAAAAGGCAGGTGGATTATTCATTCGGAATGCTTTAGCCTGTATCGACTCTCGTAATCTTCGAATTTGAGCAGCTGTTTTTCTGGAATACATTTAAGTTCAATTATCACATATAAATTATATCACATATAAATTATGTGTAAAGAATTAGTGAGTGCATATAAATTATGTGTAAAGAATTAGTGATAACTATTGAGTGCACAACTGAACCAAGACCGATGAACATTGAAGTAAAGATATAAGTTAAATGTGTTCTTACCTATGAACTTTGAATAAATGCCGATAAACACTCCATGAAGTTGAAAATATATCTAAGCAATCTGGACAGGGGTAGACAAGCCGACTTTCTACATGTTTGTACTTCATGTGAAATTTTAGTGTTTTTTGAGTCGAAAACTGGAGATCGCCTGAAGATTTGGGCAAAATTAATGAAATAAGCTTATAAAGAGCTATTATTTATTTATTTTTTTATTATGGTGCTTTTGAATTAGAAATCTTGTTTGTTGAGGAAAATTGTGAGCTATAACATTTTCTGACATTAAAATTTAACATTAGTAAAACTGTGGGATAAAGCTAGTATAAAAATGATTAAATAATCCTTACAAATTCTACATTTGAGCACATCTTTATCCTCTATATCTTCATCGTCACTTATTTGTATAACATTATCTGTATTTGGAGACTCATTGTTATTACTTTGTACTTTAAATGTGCCGTCACTTTGTAGAATGGCATTTTCTTGAGATAGGATGTTATCCAATTCTTTTACCTAAAAATAAAGTCATTAGAACAACATAATTATAAGTAATAATAACAATTATTGCCCCCTACTTTGAAAAAAAAAACAATTAACTCCAATAAACAATTGACTTTGAATTTGGAAATATGTTAATATAGAAAGCTGAAAGACTTTAAATCTTTAATGACAACATTTAAATATATGCCTCAAGAAATTATTATTAGTTTGTTGTTTGTGGAAACGTGGTTGTATTATTTCATTGTTATTTTTTTTTTTGTATTAGTGTTTCTTATATAAATAAAATAAAAAAATAAAAAAATATTTATTTAATAACAGAATACATACAATAATACAGAATAAAGAAGTGAAAAAATACTATAATATCTTACTTGGACTTGCATACAGTCATTAGTTTTATCATCTTCAATAATATTTTGATACACAGCAACTGAACTTTTTGGAATTTTTTGGAAAGCCAATTGTATTTCTTTTATTTTTTCTGATTGAACTCCTTTTTGTTTAATTATTTTTTCTACTACTTCAGTTATATCTTTAGTTATTGGAATTCTTTTGTCAGTTTCCTCATCGTCTATGCGGTTCAAATCATTTATTTCCTTTAAAGATTCCTGGTAACTCTCTTCTAACTTCCTTATTTTTAATACCTCTTGTATCTGTAGGTAGAGAAATAGTATAAAATAAATTTCACATTGCACTGGCTACAAAAATGTTAAAATATGAGAACTTAATTTTAAAAAAAAAAAGCAGAAAAAAAAAAAACAGTAAAACAATAATAATAAATATATATATTTATTTGTAATTAAATTTTTTATATATTTAAATTAAAAATATAAAAAATAAAGCACTTAATAATTTTTTTTAATGTAAAATCTTAAACTGTAACTAGACGAAAACGTTCAACTTAGTTACACCCACTCTCACAATAAATTAAATTACAATTTATGTAAAAAAAAAAAAACTTACAGTACTTGTTTCTTTAAAAAAGTGGCCATGAATAGATGTGTTGTATTTCTCCTTGCAATAAACACGTTTATGTGATATGAAATTTGCTAAACTCCTGAATATATTCCGACACACCTTGCATTCATATAAAAGATCACATTCATTGGTTAGCAAATTTTTGAGCTGAAATAAAATATAAATTTTTAATGTGGAAAATAATTTAAAACCTTGAATTACACTGTATGTACTTGATGTAACATAATAATATAATATAACATATTATTTAACAATATTTTGAAAAAAAAAAAAAAAAAAATTACCTCCTCAGTTGCTTGGTCAAAAATTTTCCTTGCCTGTGCAAATCCAGTTATATTTGTCAGTATAGGTTTTCTAAGTAATGAAAAATCAGTTTCTTCGTTTTCATCAGTTGCTTGACTGCTTATTCTATTTACCTTACTTTTTTCATCTTTTTTCTTAGTATTTATTTTATTACCAGACATTTTGACACCTATAAATTTATTATTATTATAGTTCAAACACATTTACATTTTATTTACGCAGTATTGCTTTTGCGACTTCCATTACAATATGAATTGGCACTGTTTTGGATAACGCCGACCAACCAAGGTAACTATACAAACTTACAATTTAGTAAGGATGTGTTATCTAACAATCACTACAAAAGGTCTCAGTCGTAATTTTGATTTTAAGAAAGCCTTTTCATTGATCTTGAAGGACAATTTGTTAAACTTAGTTAAAGCATGATTTTTAATCACGAGGTATATACGTGCTAAAATGTTCACAGCCTGACAGTCTCTCCCTCAAATTTCGACGAAAACATTGATTCTCATCTCAAGAAAAGATTTCCTACTAATTTTGGATTTAACGCAGAAAACTATTCAAGTATTTAAACATTCGAACTTACAATGAAATCTTGAAAACTGCAAACTTGAAAATCCTTATGTTTCGACAAATGCACCACCATCACGCCATTTTTAACAAATGAATACATACATACCAACGATATAGCTAACCAGCCATCTACTAAAATTGTTGTATGTAGGTACTTATATTTGTCAATAATTGAATAAAAAATTGATTTCTTGAATAATCTTTTTTTCCACTATTTAAACAACAATGTTAATACTTAAAAAAGAAAAGAAATTTCCTTACAGATATTCAATATCACGATACTATTTTTAAACTGCAATTGAGTTGTCATTTTTAATTTTTCGCTGTGGTCCGGATGGACCGGATGGAGGACATGATTTTGACAGCCTTAACATTTATTTTTGTATTGAACTTGTATTTGATTGGTATTTGAACTTTGATTTGCTTTGATTGAAGTATTGCTCTTTGTATTGAAGGCTCGAAACTCGAATCTAATGGCATTTTAAGCTTGTTTTAAGATAATTAATAATTGTGTCATACATTTTTATTTCAGTAAAAATACACACTTAATACAACATTACTAAAGTATCCTCAATAAGATCATTTTATGACTGGATAATATTATATTTTTAAAATTACAATTGTTCTTTTGGATTACCTGTTAGGCTATAAACATTACTACATAAGTAAATTAATTGTATAAAATGGCAGACGGAGAAGTTCAAACCCTTGATTATCAGCAAAGAAGATGGCATAACATAAGAAAACTGTTAGAGAGATCTGGCCCCTTTTGTCATCCAGATTTTGAGCCATCTGCTGAAATACTAGATTTTATTATGAACTCTTGCAAAGTTTTGATTGTTGGGGCTGGTGGCCTCGGCTGTGAACTATTAAAAGATTTAGCTCTAATGGGTTTTAAAAAACTACACATAGTTGATATGGATACCATAGAACTGTCAAATCTTAATAGGCAGTTTTTGTTTCGAAAGAACGATATTGGCTTATCTAAAGCAAAATGTGCTGTCGAATTTGTGAATAAGAGGTAATGTAAAATAAACAAGCACTAGAAGTTTGTTTACTATTATTTTTCAAAATTTTATAATATATTACATGTACATTTCAGAGTACCCGGCTGTGAAGCAGTAGCTCATCATTGTTCAATACAAGATCTAGATGAAGGGTTTTATCGTCAATTTCATATTGTAGTTTGTGGACTTGATTCAATTGTTGCAAGGCGTTGGCTTAATGGAATGTTAATGTCATTGCTGCAATACAATGATGATAGTAATAATTTTTTAAATTGATAATATTATAAAAACTTTCTTGCAATAATTTCTAGCAATATATAAATATAGTTATATATATTATGAATAATTATTCTTATTTTTTTTTATAAATTGTTTTGGTATGGTGATTGTTTCTTTTGTTTATAGGAAGTTTGGATCAGAGCAGTGTAATTCCGTTAGTAGATGGAGGTACAGAGGGATTTAAAGGGAATGCAAGAGTAATTCTACCAGGAATGAGTGCCTGCATTGAATGCACTCTAGATTTGTACCCACCTCAGAAGACTTTTCCGCTTTGTACAATTGCAAATACACCAAGGTATAAAAATGTATAAGTTTTTATTACAACTTTTTTGTAGTAGTTTAGTGGAAGAGATTGTTCAAATTTGCTGCCTATTTTAAAAATTTCTTTATTAGACAGTCTGTGTATAAAAATAGGTACATATAATTAGGCTATAAAACATTCCATTATTTCACATCCCATTCAGCAGTAACAAGAATTACATGTGAAATTGTGTGAATAATCTAGTATTTAATAATCCATATAATAAGTACAATTTAGTTAAAAAATAAAATCAAAATAAGTTCTAAAGAATAGAAATTTAATAAAGTATTATATATTAATTTTCATAAATAGATTACCAGAACATTGTATTGAGTATGTAAAAGTTTTACAATGGGCAAAAGAAAATCCCTGGGGCAGTTCAACTTCACTTGACGGAGACGATCCACAGCATGTTGCTTGGGTTTATGAGAAAGCGCAGGAAAGGGCTACTAAATATGGAATAACATCGGTCACATATAGATTAACTCAGGGTGTTTTGAAGAATATTATTCCAGCTGTAGCCAGTACTAATGCTGCGATTGCTGCTACATGTGCTACTGAGGTGAATATAAATATTTAGTTTTTTAATTTCCTATACATTAATTTCATGTTTTCAATAGGAAATAGAGCTTTAAAGTTCATTGATTTATTAATTTAATTTGATTTCAAACTGTTCTCAAAGTCATATTCAATTTAAGGCAAATAGAAAGTTTTGAATAAACACTAATTACTAAACCATTTATAATTGAATTATTTGTGCTTTGCACTGTAGCAAGTTTGAAACAGTCAACCAAACAAAGTCACATGTGTGCTACAAGATAACTCTGTCTGATTTTGAACATAGAAACAAAAAAAAAAAAAAAAACGTATCTACACAACTCTTTATTATTATGTAAATACTAAATCAATAATAGACAAAATGTTTGGAAGGCAACTATGCTGACCATTACATAACCATCGCAACTTAGACAAAATGTTTCGAAACTTAATAGTTTTCTGACTAATATCTTTTATGCCGCTTTATACTTTTACACGTCCATAACTGAAGGTTGTCTGGAAGTGATAATTTTTTTACATATTCTTTCTAACAAAAAAAAAATTTTTAGTTTAAACCACGAAGCAATTACAAAGAGGAGGTGCCATAAGAAACTTTATTCATACAATGTAGTGTCGCAACTGCGCGGGGGTGCGAGGGGCTTCAAATAGCTGCAGCCATCTAGCGACCAGTAGCTAAACCAAGTAATTGACTAAATTGACAGACGATATAATTGTTCTACTATTTGTCACTAGGTGTCTGCCAGGGCCGTACTCAGATTTTTTTATTTAAGCATATATGTAATTTGAAGTTGGATGGCACACACTGCTATATAATATTATCATGATTTACTATTGTATTGATAAGCTGATTTCGCTTTGTAGGATTTTAGTACAATGAGAGGTCGTCATCCTATGCTAGAAAATTAAAGCTTGATATTATGTAGCCATGTGTAATATCGATTTGAGATTTTTCTCAATACGCAATTATCGACCTTTTGGTCGATAATTGCGTACTAAAAGTCAGTTTGCTTTTTATTTTATTTATTTATTTATTTTTTTATTTATTTTACTAGGTAAGTAGGTTTAGGTAGGTTTTGCATATGCCATAAAGTTTTTATCATCGGAGTGATTTAAAAAAACGGAAAAGACACCAAAAATGATAAACCTTTTCCAAAGCCAGACGTGGTGTAAATAAAATGGAATAATGCTGTGTAATATGATATATAACATGCTTTTATTTTCATAAACAACAGTTATAAATTGTAGATACTGATAGTTTTCTCATTATAGCAAGAAAGATTTTTTTTTTATTACATCAGGTTATTCAAATTCAAATATTGAACATCAAAACTAACTACTATCTGTTCGAACCTTAGCCTAGAATATAAAATTACATAATTAGAATTTTCACTACAATAATTCGACTGAAATTGCCCCGGAAGAACGCCTTATATGTCACACGGTTCCGGAGTTTTCATTCGCTCCTGCGAAAAAAAAAACCTTTGAAAAGACGATTCATACATATTTCTTATGTAGATCAATTCTTTTGCTTACTTATTAGGCAGAATATTTCAGTTTTGTACACACACGACAAAAGTATCCTCTTATCCACTGTTACAAAAACTCAAAATATATCATAAGTAGATACTATACCTACTTAATAAACTTTCATTTATTACAAACCATATTCATTGTTGTCAAATTTGGACACGCTCCTTCTTGCAATTTTCTATAACCCTTTTTTGTGGTTATAAAATCGTTAGCATCCCGAAATTGAATTTAAAATTTGTTTACCGACTTCTAATAAATTCCGTCAGTGTCCGGCTTAATAAAAAATTCTAAGTACGGCCCTGGCTAGACCAGTAGTTTTGCTACTTACCGCTAGAGGCATGGTAATCACCGAACTATCTAGACAAAATAAATAATATATTTAATTTAAATATTACTTACGAGTGGAAAGATATGTTTATTCCATTTGATTTTGCTTTATTCGTGTAACTTCTGCACGATACAACACAGCACTTCATGTTCACAACGTGCGCGGGTCGAGAATATTTTTTAAATATATAAAAAGGAGTTAGTCACGAGAACAACTTAATTGTCCGGCAATGACAGCTGTACTGACCAAAGCGACAACTGGTGGTGAGTAGATCTACTACGGTTTGATGTGTGGACTACATTGGTGGACGCTAGACTACATTGATTACAACACCTCCTCTTTGTAATTGCTTCGTGGTTTAAACTGTACAGAATATTTTACATAAAATTTTGAAATGCTTACTTTTTTTTAAACATTTTTATTGTTTAGGTATTCAAATTAGCTACTTCGTGTTGTACTAATATGAACAATTATATGGTATTAAATATGTCTGAGGGTGTGTATACATACACATTTGCCGCTGAGAAACGTCCAGACTGTATCGCTTGCAGTAATACTACACGATCAATGGAAATTGAATCAAATGCAACTTTGCAAGCAATATATGATAAATTATGTGAAGATAAAGGTTATTTGATGAAAAGTCCAGGTAAATTGGGTATTATTTATAATATTAGTTTATTGATCTTAATAGAGTTTTATACAAACCATTATAACATTAATTTCATCAAAATCAGCTGAGTACTTCTTGCAATTTTTATTTTACATGATTCATAGATATTTTGTTTTTTGGCATAATATTATAAATATAAAACCTAATATTATTTATTTCAAAAAAGATGTATAGGGTTGGTCTAATACAATCTACACTTATAATGTGTTAAATGTGTAACCGATCCATTTCTGTGCTTTGAAGATATCCTCAAAAAAAAAAAATTTTTTTTAGAGGGTATTCTGTAATTGATATTGGAGCCAAAACTGCAATATTTTGAATTTTTATCTGTTAGTCTGTATATTGTATACAAGCAAAGACACAGGATACTTATTATACCAAAATTAGTATGGTTCCCTTATTATGTATACATATGCATAGATTACATTCTGCTTACTTCTTTACGAAGTTATAAAACAGAACTCAATATTTAATTTCTTTTAAGGAATTACCACAATTATCAATGGTCGTAATAAGACTTTATATATGTCTTCAATCAAGAGCATCGAAGAGAAAACAAGAGATAATTTAAAAAAGAAAATCACTGAGCTAGGACTATACAATGGAGCTGATATACTTGTAGCAGATGTAACAACACCCAACACACTTACTATAAAATTGAAATTTTCTAACAATCTTGATGATGATATGGGCCGATAAAAGACTAACGCCGAGTTGCACGAAACAAATTTTAAATTTAAGTGTTTATTAAACTAATTTAATCACAAGAATCGTGTTTATCTGTTGCACGAAACCTACCTCTGATTAAGTTAACAAAAAAATTTAGTTTAATTAAAGACCTATCTAACGGATGATTAATTCCAACAGCTTTAAATTAATCATAAGATCAACTAATTTTAAGATTAATTGCAACTTAACTAACGGAAAGTTAGCGACGGTTTCGTGCAACTCGCCGTAAATTAATTAACTGGCTGTAAATCAAAGTAACTGTTTTATGCCATGAATATAATTCACATGCTTCTGTAATATTTACATAAGAAATTAAATAAATTATTCTTAATTAGTCTTTATTTTTACTCTAGAGGTGTTATATAACCACATTTTAAGAGTTCCATAAGTAAAAGGTGCCAATGAAACCTATAACTATTACTAAGATTCTGCTGACCATTTTTCTTAGTATGTAAAATGTAACCATTTTAGATAGTAAAAATTTCACATTATTACTAAGTCTATTATAACTTTTATTGATCAAATTATTGAAAAAACCAATTTTTTTTCTTCATTGCCCGCATCTAAATTTCAATACCATTTCACGTTCATAATCATTCAAAATCATTTGTTTAAACAATCAACGACGCCTGCAATTATTCATACATGACCGTGGGATGCGTATATAACCAGTAAAAATCGAAAGGAACCGGCTGATTGCTAAAAAAATTGAATTGAAACACCGAATGCAGCTGCGCGGAGGGCGACCTTCAATCGCTGCAGCAACTACTTTCTCCAGTGTTTGGAAAATGCAGCAGTGGTTTTTCTAACACAGAAATTTATGATCTTTCGGATGAGCTTGGGTTTTTTAAGGTGATCAATCATATTACCTAGATATCTAGATACAAGGCGTCGCTTATGATCCATGCTGCTGCCACTGATTAGTTCAATCAGGGGGACTTGCAGCACTACATTATCGTATAGTCCTATCACTCCCCTGTTTTGAGAAACAAACAAAACTTGGGAGTCTTATCATACTTGAAACCGGATTTTTTAATTAAAGTTTTTTTTTCTATATCGCAGTCAGGTTTTTTGCATTGCAGCATCGCCATTTCGTGTTCCCCCATTAATGACGTGACTTATTATACATATTATATCATCTGGTAGTCTTATCGAACTAGGTTTAGTGTCGTGGGCTCTTAGAACATTATCCGAGTGAGTCTGAGATTTTGACAAATCCTTTGTGGAAATATTTCATTGGAAAAAGTCTTTAAAACTCTTCATAAGAATTTCTGAAAGTTTTCGAAAATAAAGAGTTTATATACCTAAGTCTTCATAACTTTGTGAAAACCTGCAAATCAAATATTCCCATAAATTTCGAATTTTCAATATTTCCACAAGGGTAGCACCTTGTTATAATTTTTTGTGTAGGTACCAATGTGCTGTGTCAAAATTTTTAGTTGATTATATTGTGTCATTATTACATTAAGTATGAGTTATTTGCGAAAGTCTTGTGTTAATAGACTCATAAATTACGTTAAGAAACAAAAAAAGAAGAATTAAAATTATTTTGTAAAAAAAAACCCTTTTGAAAAGATTTGATGATACAAATGTGACTCATGAAGTTTGTAAAACTTACGTGGAGCCACTTTCATATTATAGTCCAAGTGGACGAAGAGTTTCTGTTTGGAATATCCATGACTTGGACAGAGTCAAGGAACCACTCTTCTGCTGTGAATGTAGAATTGTGTAAACCGATACAACGAGGGTTTTTCGATTTACCCAAAGTTACAAATTACTTACCATACCAAGTTGCATAATGAAAATTTCCCAATAGCGATAGGCATTTACTTCCATATCAAATGATTATTGTGACTACACATCGACATCTTAAATTGGCAGAATAGAAGACAGGGTGCAATTTAATTCGAAGGATACATTCTTACACTAAAGGTTTCTCTAAAAACGAGCTAAACTACTTAACTGAGTTATTATAGCGAGGAATAGGGGATCGGACAAATTTTCAAAAAGTGTTTTAAATTAATCTTTATGGATACTTATTCCCATAAAAAATAAAACTTTATTTTTTTATAGCCGTTTAGGTACTCAAAATCATGTTTTAATATTGTCTGTTTTAAAATCCCGCCAAAACGCCACGCTGTCATCTAAGAGCGCGTGACGTCATCGGGGGTTATAACAAAACAGCTGTATGAGCATAAGTTCACGAGAAGTTTTGTTTCGTGGAGTAGATTTTTTATTTGTTCTTATGGAACGCAAAAAATATCGTTGGTGTGCAGTACCTCAATGTACGAACACATCAAAAAGTACTCCAAATAAAATATTCATTTGATGTGCCAAGAAAAACACATTTCATTCTATTTATTTGTAGTAATTAATGTATATTTACTTTTGTGAAGATCATTTTGACCGAAATATACATTAATTACTACAAATAAATAGAATTAAATGTGCTTGAATTAATTTTTAGTAAAGTCTGGGTGTATGTCCTTGTGGTTCTCCCCACCGTATCTCGGAGAGCACGTAAAGCCGTCGGTCCCGGTTGTTATCATATACACCTGATAGCGATCGTTACTCATAGTAGTATATTATTCGCCAACCTACAATGGAGCGGCGTAGTGGATTAAGCTCCAACCCTTCGTCTGTATGGAGAAGAAGCCTTCGCTCAGCAGTGGGTAGTTTACAGGCTAGTACAGTACAGTAGGTACAATACATATATTGTGTAATATTAGAGGTTATTTTTCAAGGAGGTATTTTTTCAAGTACCTAGGTATTTATGGCAAATAATATATTATTATATAATTATAATAGTAATACAGAAATTTTCACATTTCGAAACACAAGTTTTGTCACAAAAGTCTGAATTACTTGGAAAGAAATTGCAAATCAGAAACGTATTCACTATGGGAAGATTTCGATTGTCGGCTTTCGTAAATGCTGTTTTCATTATAAAAAACTGGTTAAACATCACGTGACAGCTTTTAAATCGATTACCGTATCCTAATTTATCAATAATCTATAAGCAACTTTTATAATTTCAACAAAATTATGGAAATAACTGAGTAAACTAGGTAGAGTAGTATATAAGTGTATAGTCTATGGCAGTGCCCTAACACTCCATACAAATATTTTTTCTTAGAGAAAATCTGTTCCGTCACTTTGCAGTAGATGGCGTTACATTGCAGTCATTTTTCGGTCTTTCCGCAGAAATATTATGCATCTGTGGGTCTTTCATAATGACTCTAAAAAATTTCATTTAATCTCTACTAGATGTCACTGTATTGCTTTTCGGCGTGCTCTATTAAAATCTTTAATTATATTAATTATCAAAAAATATATAAATCATGAAAAATAATTTCGTAATTTTATATGTATGCAGGATAATTATTATAAAAAATTATTCACATCTATTTTTTAAATACATTATTATGCGACATGAGACATTGATATGTACTCTGTGATAATGACTCAATTTCAATTGTCATCAAATTCCGCCATTTGTTTTATTGTATTTTCAATTTTTCATATTTATTTATTTTCTACGAAGTTGCTTGATTTCTGGACTCCGAAGACTTCGTGAAAGTGATCAAAATTGAATTTAAAAGTATTCAATGGAATCATTGTTTCTCTCCATCAGTTTTTGTTTTATATCAAATATAACCTATACATCATTTTAAACATGGTAATGATATATTAATTTTTTTATTATTATTTAATTATTGCACTATTAACTATTAATATATAACATGCCACAAAGTACTTAAATTCAATATATTGAACAATAAATTTTTTCACATTTGGGTTTGGAATCATCTATCTAGTTCATTTGAATGAAGACATTCATATAATTGTATATTTTTATAAATTAGGTTCAGAATATTATACTTTTAGTCGATTCAAATATATATTCTATTATACATACAACTTTTATTACTTTGATAATAGATGATAAAATCATAAATTTTTTCTAAGTATAATCAAATTTTGAAAGATAAATAAACAATAATATTCATGTATCAGTGGAATAAATAATAAAATTTAATTTTAAAATTGTATTTAAATACATCCTTTTTTGTTTTATTTCTCTGAATTGAATTTCTCAGAAATTCTATAAAAATATATTGTTTTTTCTTTTTGTATTAATATTATCTACAATCGTCTTCTTAGACAGGAGTATTGATATTTCTTCTCTATGAAAAATACAGGACAATAATTTTGAAATTGATGCTTTGCTAATTATGTGAATTGTCTGCGAGGTTTTTTATGCTTTTTTATAGATGAAAAATATATGAAAATAATAACACATTCTTATTACTTTTATAGTTATTTGGTGTAATTTAAAATATTTCACAGACTACTATCATCATACTTTATCAAATATTTAATTAAAATAACTTAATTCTAGCATATGAAACGAGCATATGGTACGAGGAATCCAAAAAAAACTATAAGCAACCTGTGCCTTATACATTTTGCTCAGGCAGCACCAGCAAAACTGAACTTACAAGATTAATAAAAGAGGTAATTAAAGAACTGCATGATACAGACCTTCATTTTCTAGCAACTGTTTGCGACCAAGGGACAACAAATATCCATGCTATAAATTCCCTTATTAAACAAACAGAAAAATATATAAAGCAAAATGTGAATCATTACAGAGATACATTTGAAGTTGAGGACAGTGAAATTATCCCTCTCTATGACACACCACATTTAATAAAGGGAATAAGAAATAATTTAATAAATAAAATTTTAACATGCCATATTAGTGGCTCAAAATAACCACAAAATGGGAGCATATTAATAAACTATATGAAGAGGATCCAGCTTATAAAGGAATAATATTAGTAAAAAAATTATCTGAATATCATGTTAATTCTGATAAATTTCAAAAGATGAAGGTGAAATATGCAAATCAGGTGTTCAGTCGACAAGTTGCAGTGACCATGGGATTTTTAGCAGGTAACTGTTTGTAAAATACTTAAGTTTCACTAAAGTATGCAACAATGTTCTCTATGAGCGAGTGATAAGCAAGCTAAACTCAGCGCAGTATATGTGTCTAATGGGTAGTGGGATAGTAAATTGCACCAAATGTACCACAATTATGATTAACATGCTGAGCTTCACATTACTATACTTGTTCTATTTTTTTGAAGCTACAAATATCAATTATTTTACATACACCTGCACAGGTGATAAAACCTTTGACAACCTCCCTGGCGCAGTGGTGAGCGCTGTTATCTTATAAGTGGAAGGTCCCGGGTTTGATCTCTGACATGGTCAATTCAGAAATTTGTGATATCTGAATTTTCTATGGTTTGGCCTGATTGGAAGATTCGGCCTTGGCTAGTAACTACTAACCACGCTACTAGTTCTACATGGCATTGTATCGGAATGATATCTAGCAGTGCAATTATTAATTTATATTATTTTATTAAATTATTAATTCCCGAACTGACCTTGCCCGGGATCGTGCCCTGGACCTCCCACTTAAATTTCCACTTGTAGTGTAATAAAAAAAATTAAAACTTTTCATTAAATTCTTTCCTCTTAGTTTGTTTAAGATTTCTTGGTATATAGCTCGATCTCTTAATATTATACTTTTCTATTTTCAGAACGGAATATATTGCCAGCTGAATGTGGCGGAAACTGCTGATGTTTTACTATTTTTTGACAAACTATTCGACTCATTGAATGGCAGCTTCACTAACTCCAAGAAGAGAAGTGGTAAAAATTTATTAATGCTTGTAACGCCCAAATCTGATCATGGTACCGTTTGGTCAAATGCTAAAAATGTTCAGAGCACAATGAAATTTATTGATAAAAATAATGAAATGTCATTTGATAAGCTTGTCACTGTTCCGACAATTAACAATTGGTTAAGAACTGTAAATAATGTGGAATATCTAATACAAAAACTATTTAATGCTTACAATATAAAATCTGTGTGGATGCGGCGTCTAAACCAAGATCTAAATTTCTTTGGGGCGATTCGAAGCCATAGATGTAGAAATACTAACCTAACTGTAGCTGGCTTCGAATCGTCCTTTGCTGCTTTACTTATTAATAATTAAAGAGGACAGCACTTGTCCCAACTGTAAGGAAGACAATTATCAAAGTATTTTTAACTCAATGGGAACCTTGTTTAATAAATCAGAAAATGAGCCCATCTACACAGATATTGTTGATAATATAAACGATTTATATGTTGAATATGAAGAAAAAAAGAATAGCCCCAGAGTATTAGCAACTTAACAGTTTCTAACTGGCTATTTATTAAAAAAGGCCCAAATAAAAGTATTAAAGAATTGTAAAAAATGCAAACAATGCTTATATGACTCAAATAATAAAGGTGATTTTTTAAAAGTGCAGGAAAATAAAAAGGCAATACATATTTGACTTATCCTAGTGATAACTTAGTCAATATTTTTTCAAAAATTCAATCTACTCATGAAATGAAATTAAATGAATCATAAAATGGGTTTATTTTTAATTATATAAGTAATTAGATAACTTATATAATTAAAAATAAACCCGTGAGTTTAAATATTAAACAACTTTTAAAAACTTATTTATATACAGAGTTCAATTTTGACTTTCTCAGTTGTGAAATTCATAAATCACAGATAATCGACTTATCATTTGACTAATCGTGCAATTTTTTTCTTTTCAACTTGTGCAGAGATGTAAATAGAATAATAAACGGTACCAGATTGGATTTAGACGATGATGATATTGTAAAAATGGCTGCGTTTAATTAATTTAATAAAAAAAAAAAAACATAAAAAATCAAACAATCGCTAAACTGTTGTTTAATTTTCCCAAATAACCTAAATTTCATTGTCTCCCAAGTAATTTCCAAAAGCCAAATCAAATTATTCAAAATATGATTTGGCTTTTGGAAATTACTTGGGGGGAATAAAAAAATAAATAAATATCCCGAAGAGCGCGGTTCGCTTGGCTTTAGTGACGTCGTATATCGCTAGATGGCGCTACTACAATCATTCTGAGTGTTATCTCTATACCCCTACACTCAATGTACTCTGATCTATGGTAGTACCCATGCAGTCAATGATTGGTCACAGATGACGTCACGCACTGTGATTGGCGTTTCAGTACAGTTTAAAAATATTGAAAATAACAACATTTTATTTCTTCATTTAAAAATATTTAAATGAATTATATTAAATTATTATTAGGTAAATAATCGTAAAACAGTATATTTATTTTATCTAAGCACATTTTAGATTTTAATCTGATTACTGTCCGATCCCCTATTAGGGAGTAGTGGAACGTTTCCACTAGGATATATCAGATTTATAGAGAAAAAACAACAAGTCTGCTAGTCCATAGTCATTATATTATGATGGCAGAATACATTATACACCTGGAATTTTCTGAGATTGAACAAACCAGGAACACAGTACCTACCTACAGAATTCTGTACAAAATGTTTTTACTGTGATTTTTGGTATATTTTGTCATTCTTTGTATTATTTACGAGAATTATTTCTTTGAAATCATTTGATAATTTTCAAATAAACATTATTTTAAATTTAAATGGATTACGGTGGTCATTTAAATCGAAATATGATTATTTTTGTATTCTGCAGATTAAAATTACCGGAAATTCATAAAATAAAAATATTTATTATTAATAGCACATTTGTTTTGTCATAATATGTAATTTTACGATTAAAATTGCTTCAATTCTAGTTAAAATAATATGAAGTGCGCGCTAGCTTTTATAGACATGACTCATGAGGCTGGATCAAGGATGGATCGATCACGATCTAGCCTCTAATATCTCTAGATCGTGCGTGGGATCGACTTACCTCTAGGATCAAGATACTTCATCCTAGACTTACCTACAT
Organism: Euphydryas editha; assembly: GCA_036937285.1. Lineage (NCBI taxonomy): Eukaryota > Metazoa > Arthropoda > Insecta > Lepidoptera > Nymphalidae > Euphydryas > Euphydryas editha. The sequence goes on from JAUPFZ010000001.1 coordinate 6,329,539, forward strand.
TTTTGTGATTGTATATTTTATCTGTATTTGCTTGGTTGTTTTGAAGTTTTGTATCTGACGTGGTGCTGTCGATCTGTCGAATCAAAAACTTACATTTCGTTTGGATTAAGGATAACCAAAACGTTTAATTTTATTTTTCTTTACTATCTTTAAAAAGACAAGAAACGAAAATGTTGGACAGCTTATTTGACGACGTTAAACGAATGAATAAGAGACAGGTAACTTTCATTGATTATTTTCATGTTTAGATGACGTGAACATGCACCGGTTCATTATAGATGTTTTATTCTTTTATTCCAGTTTATTTATCAAGTCCTTAGCTTTGGCATGATAGTATCCTCAGCTCTTATGATATGGAAAGGTTTAATGGTCGTGACAGGCAGCGAAAGTCCCATTGTTGTGGTACTGTCAGGCAGTATGGAGCCTGCTTTTCATAGAGGAGATCTACTATTTTTGACTAACTACCCAGATGAACCCGTCCGTGTTGGTGAAATCGTTGTTTTTAAAGTGGAAGGGCGTGATATACCCATTGTTCACAGAGTGTTGAAGCTTCATGAAAAGTAAGTACACTGAATTAAAATATCACAATTGTTAACAAATTCGTAATGCAATACATTAAACTAGTATGTTTTTTTATCTTTATTATTGTAGTTATTTTTATTACTTTATTAAATCAGATTACTCTAATATAAAATCAAATATGTCATCCAGCAAATTCACCTAGTTTCCATACCTGTAAAAATATGTACTTAACAAAACATTTATTTTATAATACTTAATAGAAATATCTTTATAATATTTTTTGTTAAAATCATTGTTAAACAGTTTTATCGGTGCAGTGCGGCTGAGGTAATTTTCAATTTGATATTTTTTAAGGAATAATGGCACAGTTAAATTTCTAACTAAGGGTGACAATAATAGTGTCGATGATCGAGGCCTATATGCTCAAGGTCAGCTGTGGTTGACCAAAAAGGATGTTGTTGGACGTACTAGAGGATTTCTACCTTATGTCGGAATGGTCACAATATATATGAATGAATATCCTAAGTTTAAGGTAAATTAACATTCTAAATTGTTTTGTACACAAAAAAAAAACCTCTGAAAAATACACAATATGTTACTGAAAACCATATCACAATTTGATAAGTAGTTTGGAAGTGTAAAGTAGTGAAGGTAGATGTGGGTAATAAATTATATTATATTACTTATATATCATTATGATTATATTTGTGTATGTATATATTTATATACACACCAGTACAATTTCATCTGGATTATATATAACAGAAGTATTGAGTTTAATGGTTACTGCTCTATTCCTGTAAAATGTGAATTAATCAAATAATTTCTTAGCTTTGTTATATGTTTGAATATTATTGTTGTTTGTAGTGTGACATTGTATTAATGACAGGGCTGCTTAAAATTTGATTTAAACTAGTAACGGTGTCACCTTTTTATGATAATATCAAACTTTGAACATTTTGGAACTATGTTTATGGTGAAGTGATGTTATACATGTCTTATCTCAATATTTTTCATAATAATAAATTTTTTAATATTCTTTTTTCAGTTTGCCGTGCTGGGCTGTTTAGCAGTTTACGTATTAGTACACAGAGAGTGAAGTTCAATCTCGATCTGATGAAGTAAGAGTATGTTTGTAATAAAAATTTATGGACTTTCAGATGTATTTCTACCTATTGAAGTTCTCTCTTGAGTGAATATTATATTTATTTTGGTGTAATAAATTTGTTTTTTTTTTTGGATAAGTTACACTGAGACTTCTATATGAAATATAAAATAAACTATGTTTTTAAAACAAAAATAATTTGTAAACACATTTTTAGATGTAAATTTTAACTGGAGGCATAATTTTCATAGAATAAATAAATAACATGACACAAATCTTCAAACTTGTTTTTATGATAAAATTTTAAGCATTTTTTGTTTTTGTAACGTGGTTGTAAAAAATTAAAAAATACCAAAACAAAATGTATAAAAATAAAAGTACTTATATTGCAAACAATTTTTCATATTTTGATTTCCATTATATTCCAGCTATTTTACTTTGTACAAAATAATGAAGAAACAATATTTACTGTTGTAATACAAAATGGTATGGTTCAAATCGTATTATATTTAATATTTAAACTGACTTGGTACTCAACCCATTGTTATAGGTATAGATATTTTTTATTTGTAATACTAAATAATAGTCGCGTCAATGAAGCCGTAAAACAGGCAAACGCCGGAAGTCCTCAGAAACAGCTCCGATTTTATTAATTTTTTTAAAAATGTTTGTTTGTTTATATTATTTGAAATCAGAAGTGTTTCAGAGGGGGCAATAATTATTTTTATTTTTAAAAAAATATGTGCGCTATATTCTTATAAAAATAAGAAAATAAGTTTTTAGCTTTCTTATTTTTATTAACTCTAAAAAAAGTAAAACTAAATTTATCAATTATTTCATATTATATTCAATATTTATCAATTATTTCACCTTTCAATATTATCAGAATCAATATTATGAGTAGGGGTGTGCGATAATTATCGATAATTCTTATACTCGATAATTTTTCATTCGATAATTATCGATAGTTATCGATAAGTGTTATTCGATAATTGTGATCCGATAATTATCGATAATTTTTCATTCGATAATTATCGATAAGTTTTCATCCGATAATTATCGATAATTTTGTTTGATCCGATAATTTGACATAGTTATGCAAACTAGAACCAACCCACAAAAAGTGACTTTCGAGATAATTAGATTTTTTGTTTAAAAAGTTTGTAGAAATAAATAAGTTATTTGAAATAAACAACTTTACAACGTTAAAGTTATTATTGATGACGATATATGACAACTAGATTATTTGGTTTTTGTTACATTTTATTATCAGTTTTAAATCAAAAACCTGATGGTTCCTTATTGCAAAATTGTTGTTTTGTGGGTAGATTCCTTATATTAATATGTTTATGTTTTACAGGTAGGTAGATTACTTTAAATAACTTTGAAGTATTTTTATTTTTATCATACTTTTATTGTTACTTGAACATACATACCAGTTTTACACATTAATATTATTGTACATGTAACTATTACTCAATCAAAGCACTATTGTTCATCATTATCAACTACTCACGCAAGCAAAATTGCATAGCTTACAGCACCGACGCAATGTCGCCTGCTTATCGATTTTTCTTTTTGGATATACTTTGAAGACTTTACTTTCGCTCAGAAATTATTCCTTGTTCCTCCTTCGCCGTTCCACCACAGAACAGCAAGAAACCGTCAGCGTTGGCATCCTTATGTGGTTGACGTCCAATTTGCTCGAACGAAACGTTTTTGCTTCAAGTTTCTGATACGAACTGCTAAGGTATGGAATACCCTTCCAGCGCATGTATTTCCTGCTACGTAAAACTTAAGTACTTTCAAAGCAAACGTGAATAGGCATCTTCTACACAAGCATGCTCCAACCTAGACCTGATCATTGCTATGTACTTAGATGACAAAGAAGGTTATTTCTAGTGGAGTAGATTTTGAGGTAGAAGTGGATATAGCATGGTTGTCGTTAAATGCAAGCCTATTGTGCAATAAAAAGAAATACAACTTATATTATCTAATCGTCACTGTCCACTCCTACCTCAAAATTTACTTCATCAGAAAACGTTCCGAGAACCTTCTGAGATAAGATGCAACAAGCTTTTTAAATCATTTATTACGCTTTGGAATGGGCCTATATTTCCGCATAGATTTTTCTTTAAATTTACTTCTACATAGCTCGAAGTCAGATCGCATAAAAATTGAAAACTTATTTTCTTTCCTAAGCATTATCTCCTTTGTTTTAAGCCAAGATACTTTTGATCCATCAGTTCCTGATAATCAATTATTCGATCCATCAGGTCTAAGTTAGCACGTGACAAAAAGTCCTCTTTTCTCATTCTATGAATTTGCATTAGATCATTCTTTTTGCATGTCTACATTATTCGCATGTTGTCTTCTGGCGTGTATATTCTTTACTGCAATTTTAGAGCACATTCAATTCGGCCAAAATCGGTATAATTAGGCAGGAAACTGTGGCCGGATTCCAAAAAGCGAAGTCTAATTGTTTTGAGTATTGGGTGATTGTATAATAAAGCTTTCAGCATCAACGTCAGCTTAATGTTTCTGTTTTGACTGCCGCAAGGATCACTCCAAATTATAAGGTTCTTCACGCTGTCATCGCCAAGTCTCGCCATTACATACTTAAGAAAGCAGGAGCCCATTTCCTTAGATACACTACCCGCTTCTCCTTTCACTCTTGCAACGTTGCTGGTCGTTGCTTCCTGAGTGGATTCCCAAGTTGTAAACCCATGACTGTTGTTTGTGAAAAATCACATTGATTGGTATACGCGGAACGGGTAAATTTTTGGCAAAGAACGATTGTATAAGTGACCAAGTATACAAGTAATACACTGTGTTCCGTTACCGGAATCATTATTAATACCGATCATTAGGGGCCACGATGTTCGCGCAGGTAAGTGCACACGATGGTAACAGTTCACATTCAAAACTGTCATGTGTGACGTACTTGTCATCTGTGGCATGTTGTATCTATGCCAAGCCGTCGGCGATCGGACGTTCCCGCGATCCGCCGAACGGAATCGCATCGGACGTGTAACGGTCAACATTTTCAAACACCACCGCTAATCGTGCACAAAGAAGCGCCTACATCATCATCATCGCATCGTGTTGGAATTGCTTCCCCCCATCGACGGCTGGATCAACGTGCAGCTGCATACAAGGTACGTCATACATTGTACTTCGTTTGCGCTGCTTGTCGTGAACATCGTGATCTCTGTATGTATGTGACTCCGCCACCGCCCAGGTGCAATTTCCGTACATATTTTTGGTGCCGAAACCCGGGATTCCGGCCTATTTCATAGTTCGATCTGGGTATATAGGGTATTTTCTGGTGAAATCGTATCAATAATCGTAATAACCAAACGTGAAACATAATCGAACATCGAGGTTTTAGTTAGTCCATCATCATCAAACGGTCCATTTTTGTACCTAGTATCAAGTAATTCTAACAATTATCACTATCAAAAGGGCGTTTCTTCAATTTCATATCGTAAATAAAGGAAATATCTAGTGTAAAATCGTAGGAACAAAATTATGCAATCATAACAATATCGGTGCTTAATTTCTTATCGGCTTACATTTTACATTAAATCTACAATAATTCCTTTAATTTACATTATTATACATCAAACATAATTATTATTTCGTTTTAAATATCATAGCAAATCCATCTAAATAAAATTTTAACCAGAAACAAAGGAGTACACGCCGCGACACAAGTTACAACAAAATTTGTTCAATTTTCATACAATTCTCAAACGAACTCGTGTCGCTTGCTGTACTTGTTTACATTAATTCTTTAGCATTCCACAGTGTATTTGAGTCAACACAAGTAAGTAGTAATTTATTCGAACTTATTTAAAGGCGAAACTAAAGAATATTTCTTTAGGAATTAATTTTTATCTACCTACATATTTCTTTAGAAATTATTTTTATCTACCTACATATTTCTTTAGGAATTATTTCTTATCTACTTAATATATATTTCTTTAATATTTCGTTAGGATTTATTTTTTTTTTTTTTCTCTTTTCGACCTGCGTAAACGTTACATTATCGAATTTTCACTATGTCTTATATATTAAATAAACCTTCAACACGTAAAATGAGTGCGATTAAGAAAAGTAAATCAAAATCTATCGATATTGAGTATACAACAAAAGATTTACCTATTTTGCGTAGAAAACGAACTATTGCTTATAATCGTTTGCAAAAGGCGTTGGAACTCGGAAATTTATCATTCTCAGCGCGACATGTTTCTATCTTATTATCAAGAAATAAAAGATATTGCAGCAACATTTGAACAGGCGCATCTTACTATTTTACAAATTTTAGAACCTTCGGATTCTGATGACCTTGATGACACTTATGAACGTTTCGATGAGATGTATTATAATGTATTAGCTATCCATCGATCAATAACAAAGGGACAATCGGATAATTCATTACGCGCTTCTTCTAACTCGAATATTCGGTTACCGAAAATCGTACTTCCTCATTTTTCCGGTGACATAAAACGGTGGCCTGAGTATTTTGATACTTTTAATGAATTAATTCATAATTGCGCTTCCTTAAGCGATATCGAAAAGTTTCATTATTTGACTTCATCCTTGAGCGGTGAAGCGTTGTCCGTTGTCAAACCGTTTCCTCTCTCACACGAACATTATGAACATGCATACCAAGCACTCATCGCTCGGTATAAATGTAAGCGTGCCTTAACATTTACATGTTGGAAGGATCTTTTAGCTATTGAGTTTAAATGTACTAACGGAATTGAATTTAGGAAATCGCTTGATTTGTTTGAAGAAAATTTGAGTATTTTGAAAACTGCTGAGTTACCTATTCAACATTGGGATTTTATTTTAGTTTATCACATATTATCGAAACTTAATACAACCGTACGTCGTAGTTTTGAGGAAAAATATTCAGATGTTGACCTACCTACATATAAACAATTAATTGGTTTCCTTCGAAGTAAATGCGAGGCTTTGTTACGCGATACACATTTTGCTGAAATAAAACCGAGTAAACCGGTCATCAAGCCTACTTCATCGACACCTTTTCAAAAACATTTCAACAAAACGCATACCTTGATAGCTTCAGCTGACGTACAACAAAATAGTAAAAATGTTGCCGTATCGAATCAATGCCCGTTTTGCGCGCAGGCGCATACGATCTTATCATGTTCTGAATTTCTTAAAAAACCTGTAGAAGAACGTATTAAAATAACCACCGAGAAGAATTGGTGTTACAATTGTCTTAAGCCGTCTCATCAATTAAAAAACTGCAATTCCATTTTCTCGTGCCGTGTTTGCAAGCGTAAGCATCACAGTCTGCTTCACCGTGAAAAGGCTATCGAAAATAATAATACGTCATCGTTAGTGTCAAATTCTAAATCTAATACTGCAGTTTTACTTGCAACTGCGATTGTGCAGGTCAAGGATGCGTCCGGATGTATGCAGTCGTTTCGGGCCTTGTTCGACAGTGGAAGTCAAAACAACTTTATAACCACAGCAGCAGTGAATCGCTTGCGACTGCCGATATCTCCATCCTCTTCTCACATAAGTGGTATAGGTGAAGCACAAACTTCAATCGTAGGGCATGTTCGTTGTCGAATTGGTCATAATGATAAAATTCTATTCAACTTAGATATGCATGTCATTAACTCAATTTGCGGGGACCAACCCATCGCCAAATTGAAAACAACCGAGTGGTCACATATTAAATCACTACCTTTGGCGGATCCAGGATTCGATATTCCTGGTCCAATCGATATTTTATTTGCTGCGGATGTATTTACCGAATCGTTACTAAATAAAACCATTAAAGGTGGTCTTAATCAACCCACCGCATTTAATTCTGTCTTTGGGTGGCTACTGCTTGGCAAATCACAGCTAGCTTCATATTCATTGTTAAATGCATCATCGCAAGTTGACAATGAATTAAATTCATTGGTTAAGCAGTTTTGGGAACTAGACTCATTACCACCAGCGTCATCCTTAACTCCAGAAGAATCATTGTGCGAGCACAAATTCAAAACAACTCATACACGAGATGAATCGGGCCGATATGTCGTGACGTTGCCGTTTAAACATGATGTGGAGCCAACATTTGAGGGTTCTCGTGATGTTGCGTTACGACGATTCAATGCGATCGAACGCAGGCTTTCTCGTGATCCGGAATTGCATCGTCAATACTCTGACTTTATGGAGGAATATCAGCACAGTAATCATATGTCGCTCGTTCCCATAGACGAAATGGGCAAAGGGAAATACTATATTCCTCATCATTGCGTTTTGCGTCCTGATTCCGTAACTACTCGTCTCCGTGTCGTTTTCGACGCCTCAGCTAGGGATTTCCGTTCTCGTTCTCTAAACGATTCACAGCTTATCGGTCCAAAATTACAACCAAATATTTTAGAAATTCTATTGCGTTTTAGAGAACATGAAATCGTATTTGTCGCTGACGTTCGCGCTATGTATCGTCAAATCTTAGTTTCACCTGAACACCGCGACTATCAGCGTATTCTTTGGAGATTTTCCCCTACCGACCCACTTCGTGAGTATCGACTAAACACCGTAACATACGGAGTCTCTTCATCCCCTTTTCTTGCTTGTCGTACGGTCAGACAGCTTGCTGAGGATTCGGGTGATATGTTTCCCTTGGCCAAACAAATCGCTCTCTCTGATATATATATTGATGATATTATTACTGGCCGGGCTTCATTGAACGAAGCTCTAGAAGCTAAGTCGCAAATTATCGCTCTTTTTGAATCTGGATGTTTTCATCTCCGCAAATGGATGAGTAACGACCCACAACTATTGTCTGATCTACCTCCAGAGGATTGTTTGACTGAATCGGTTTCCTTTGACGATTCTGAACCAGCAACTCTAAAAGTTCTTGGATTGAAATGGGATCCTAAATCGGATGCGTTCCTGTTTGAAATCAAACCGACAAATCAATCGTGTACCAAACGATCAATTCTCAGTGAAATCGCACGAATCTTTGATCCTCTGGGATTTTTATCTCCTATTACGATAAAGGCAAAGTGTCTCATCCAGAGATTATGGATCCTTGGCGTCGGGTGGGATCAGACTCCCCCTGAAGAGATTATTGAGAGCTGGGACAATTATCGAGCTAACCTTTCTTGTCTCGCTGATGTCAAAATTCCTCGAAAAATCACCAGTGCAATTGCTACCTCCTACGAACTTCACGGATTTTGTGATAGCTCCGAAATCGCGTATGGGGCAGTTATTTATTTGCGTTTCACGGATACCAATGGAAAGATTCAAGTACGTTTAATTTGTTCAAAGGCTCGTGTAGCACCTTTAAAGCGAATATCATTACCCCGCTTAGAACTTTGCGCTGCAGTCCTTCTGTCAGATCTCTACAGATTCGTGCAGGACACTTATGTTGATCGAATCCCTTTGAGCGCAGCTTATATGTGGTCTGATTCTACAATTGTATTATCGTGGTTAAGGTCTCATTCATCACGCTGGGTTACATTCGTAGCGAATCGGGTGAGCCACATACATGATATAATACCGACTGAATGCTGGCATCACGTGTCCTCGGGAGAGAATCCAGCCGATATCTGTTCCAGAGGACAGTTTCCGAATGAAATCACTCACAACTCCCTTTGGTGGGCGGGGCCGTCCTGGCTATCAAAGGATCGAACTTCGTGGCCAAATTCATTTGAAAGTTTATCTCCAGCTGATGAGGCAGTCGTAAAAGCCGAATCAAAGTTATCATCCACGCTTTTAATTGAGAAGAAATTAACCGAATCTGATCAGAATATTTTCGAAAGGTTACTATCTAAATTCTCAACTTTACAAAAATTGTTGAACGTTCTGGCATACATCAATCGATTTATAAAAAACGCAAAACTTTCTAATCGCATAAATTCTAACCTTTATATCACTAACGTCGAGCGACATAATGCGCTTATGCAAATCGTAAAATATGTTCAACAAATTTCATTCTCTAAGGAAATTTTAAATATTCAAGCTAAAAGGCCGGTCCTTAAACAATTCAAAAAACTTAACCCCTTTTTGGACGCTTGCGGTATTCTTCGTGTTGGAGGCAGAATATCACGGTCAGGGCTTGAATATGAACATAAGCACCCTGCATTATTACCACCTGACCATCCACTAACTATTTTAATTATAGATTTCATTCATCGTACCTACTGCCATCCGGGCATAAATACAACCCATTTTTTATTATTACAACAATTTTGGATTATTTCAGCAAAGCGTGTCGTTCGCAATCGTTTATCGAAATGTATTCAATGTTATCGAACAAATCCAAAACCGTTACAGCCTTTTATGAGTGACCTTCCATCCTATCGCGTTAACCAAATAAAGCCTTTCTCAGTGGTAGGTGTAGATTTTGGGGGACCCTTTCGCATTAAACTCGGTTCTCATCGTGGAGCAAAAATCGATAAGGCATATTTATGCTTGTTTGTCTGTCTCGCCACGAAGGCCGTGCATCTCGAAGTAGTTTCTACGTTATCGGCGGAAGGATTTATCGCTGCGCTACGCCGTTTTGTTGGAAGACGCGGTCGGTGTAACGTGATTCATGCTGATTGTGGTACCAATTTTGTTGGTGCTAGAAATCAATTGTCGACTCTTATGGAGAGGGCTTCGGCTGCTGAGAAAATCGATTTCAAATTTAACCCGCCCTCGGCACCTCACTTCGGTGGCATTTGGGAAATCCAGATTAAGGCTGCAAAATCTCACTTATATCGAGTTGTAGGCGATCAAGTACTCACCTTTGAAGAACTGACTACACTCTTCGTTCAAATCGAGTCAGTTCTGAATTCGCGTCCATTATGTCCCCTCAGTTCCGATCCTAACGATCTGTCTGTGCTAACGCCCGGACATTTTCTCACCTTAGAACCATTAACTGCCGTCCCCGATGAAGATCTCACTAATATTAAACTCCATCGGCTTCATCGGTGGCAGCTTTTACAAGCTTTTCATCGGAATTTCTGGTCTAGGTGGAAACATGAGTATCTTAATTCATTAACCGAACGCGCTAAATGGACAAAGGAATCAAAACCGTTATCAATAGGATCGATGGTGATAATTAAAGATGACAATCGTGTGCCACTTCAATGGTCACTAGGTAGAGTGGTTGATCTACACTTTGGTGCTGACGGGATAGCTCGAAGTGCTGTTGTTAAAACTTCGCAAAATCACTTGATTCATCGTCCACTTGTGAAGTTATGCCCTCTTCCAATCGAACAATAAGATTTTTTTTTTTTTTATATTAGTTAAGTCATAGGTTAAATATTTTCGTTCTTTCTCCAATATTATATTTATTTAATTTACTTTATCGTGACAATTGCTCGTTCAACCTCGCTAATATCGTATCGTTCATTTAGTTTTACTTTCATCGTATCGAATCAGTTATTTTGTTTCTATTCATTTTTTTTTGTTTACCAGAAAATACCATAGGTATTTTGGTGGGCGGGATGTTCCGTTACCGGAATCATTATTAATACCGATCATTAGGGGCCACGATGTTCGCGCAGGTAAGTGCACACGATGGTAACAGTTCACATTCAAAACTGTCATGTGTGACGTACTTGTCATCTGTGGCATGTTGTATCTATGCCAAGCCGTCGGCGATCGGACGTTCCCGCGATCCGCCGAACGGAATCGCATCGGACGTGTAACGGTCAACATTTTCAAACACCACCGCTAATCGTGCACAAAGAAGCGCCTACATCATCATCATCGCATCGTGTTGGAATTGCTTCCCCCCATCGACGGCTGGATCAACGTGCAGCTGCATACAAGGTACGTCATACATTGTACTTCGTTTGCGCTGCTTGTCGTGAACATCGTGATCTCTGTATGTATGTGACTCCGCCACCGCCCAGGTGCAATTTCCGTACACACTGTATAAGTGACCTAGGAATGGAAGGTACTTTTCTATTCAACAAACATTCTACTTTGTCCGACGCCGACAAACCCAAGATTCTTAATTCATTGTTTTACTTACTGATTTTACAAAATATAATTAATTACCTAAAAGAAACTAAAGAGATAATGATATATATTATAATGATCATATTTATTCTATACACTGCTTTATTTGATATGCAAAATAGAACCAAACATCATGGTTCCCTTTAGCAAGAAAAAGTCAAACATAATTTATCTGGTTATTTTTTAACGAGAACCACATAAATTTGTTCTATTTTGCGTAATAAAAATGCTGAAGACATACATGTACTATGCGACATGGGTCCGTTTAGCTTTTTAAAAGTGGCTCTATCTAGGGTTGGTATTCCTGGCGGCTTTCATTAATATGAGTAAAAACTATCCCTAGCAGTTTGCATCTTTTTTGGGTATATGAAAGATGATTTGTAGATTCTGTTAGTACCAATAACTCAATAACACTAGTCTATTCGCGTTAAGAAAATAGTGACTCATCGTTGTCACTCAGCTTAGCCACGCCTCTTGACCAATAAGATCACAGTAAATTATAAAGTCGTGTTCACTTTGAACAGTTGAGGGCTTCAAGACAGTACGGACGTGTTCTTTGCCAATTTTAAAAATGAATATCTCACCTATTCTTAAAAATAATAGTGGATCAATATTACATAGCGGAGAAAGACGAGTGATTTACAATGTTTTAAAGTACTTTAAACAGTGTGGTGACCAAAACGTGACTATGGAGAGTATAGTAGTGAAAAAGGCTAGTGCATGCGGTGTTTCTGAAAATACGGTTCTGACGATTCTAATCATTTTTTAATTTAATAACTACTTAATTTTAATATTTTAAAATACTGTCATATAAAGTTTGCTTTAATATTAATGGTTTAATTTTTACCCCAGTATGAATACGCCTTTACTTTGATGAGTCATTAAAAAAATTAGCAAATGGTAACTCGTGTCTACCACGGTTCCACAAGGCGTCCCAACGGTATCTCATGGTTCTCTGTGGATACATCATGGATCCGTGGTTAGCTCACAGGTACCACTCTCCAGATTACGGTGTGTACGTGTCTAGTTACGGTTCCCAACGGTATTGAAAACCCGTGGTCTTAGTACAAGGGTAACACATAACTAGCTCAGAGGTACATCCAATTGCACATGCACTTTCGTAGATATTAAGAGGTAAACTGAGTGAATTTTTACTTAACTTTTGATGCGATGATGAGGGCTCGCCGTTGTGAACCACTCGGCCTGGCTGACCAGCTCGAAATGTGAATGGCCCTGGATTGGAAGCAGTTGTGACAGCACTTCGAGGAATCTCAGCATCTTCTTCCGCCGATACGGCCATTCTGCGAGCAATGCGTGCTCTGCAGCGCTTTATTTCTCTGGTTCAAATCGGGATTAAAATCCAGACTTCTTAATTTGCGATTGCTGTCACTGTGATATCTGCTCGTAGCACGATGATGGGCGACCTTGCGTGGCCATCCGTAGAGACCGATGACTTTTTTACCATCTGTCAATCTCGAGTACTCTGTAAACTTCAAAAAGGGTCATTGAATGTAAGGTTTAGTAAAAACTGATTTCTAGGGTTATTCTTAATTAACACAGTATCGTCGAAAATGAAGTATTTTTGACCGTCCTCCATCGAATCTTGGTTTATCTTTCGTAGCCGCCTCGGTCATCCGTCACTGTATATGTGTTTGTAGCGCTTCAATGTTTATAGAGAGCGCCTGCGACGGAATCGCAGCATAGGTCGATACAAGAGTACTCGGACCGGGGGCATCGGCACGTGGTACTGCGAGGTCCTCGTCTGTGAAGCCAGGATCTGAAACATACTGAGCGGCAGAAAGAGATCGCTGGAGCGATCCCACTTCTGATGTCGGATTAGAAATTAGTGGAAATAAAAAATTAGAACTCTGATTGCTTAAATCTTTATTACCACCGGTTCGGAATGCAGATTCTGCCGAGAAGAACCGGCAAGAAACTCGACAGTTACTCTTTTAAATAAGAAATCGTTAATACAATGTTGAGTCATTATAAAAATATCACAAAATGGCTCACGTTTACCGGATAGTCCAAATGCGTCTGCTTCGAGCGCTGGCTGGCTGAGAAGTCCCCCATGCATCGCTAAGTGGGTGCTTTTATAGTTCTATCCGGCATTGTGATTTTACAAAATGTGGGTACATCTAATATTTTACAAAGTATGGGGATATCAAATAACAAATTATTCAGCAATTCAAACAGCAAAATAATTACATAAAAATAAATAGGAATAACAATAACATTTTAACACAAATTATTTAGCAATTCAAACAGCTGAATCAATACATAAAAATAAATAGGAACTAAACTGATTAAACTAATTTAAATATTCATTTTCGGCCGCGCGTTTTTCTTAAATATGCGGTTTCTTATATGATGATTCTCAAACTACTGCTGAATTAGCAGCAGTTTTCGAAGTTAGCACTAAAACAATATTGGTCCATTTATGTCAAATTGGCAAGGTAAAGAAGCTCGACAAATAGGTGCCTCACGAATTGAATGAACGCTAGCGCGAAATACGCGTCGAGACGTGCCTTGCACTGCTCAACAGACACACAAACGAAGGCATATTGAATACCATTGTAACTGTATGGTGGTTAGGCGCCGGTGTAATTCATCACAGCTTCTTACCAAACGGCATGAGCAATATTGCAGATGTGTACTGTGAAGAACTAAACACAATAATAGGGAAGCTCGCATGTCTCCAACCAGCTTTGGTCAACCGCCTGGCTCCGCTGCTCTTGCACGACAACACGCGACCTCATACTGCACAGAAGACAGTCTCCAAGTTACAAGAGCTAGGGTTGGAAGTTCTCCGTCATTCACCGTACTCCTACAAACTTCTACTTTTTCCAGAATTCGAATAACTTTTAAGCGGGAAAAAAATTCAATATCCGAGAGGCAGTACAAAATGCGTTTGAAGAGTTTGTTACCTGCCGTCCAGCAGAGTTTTTCAAGAAAGGCATCAATAAGTTACCACTACGTTGGCCAAAATACATTGATTCCATGGCTAATTATATATAATAAATATAGAAAAAAAGTGCGTCAACTTATTTCATCAAAAACGGCAATTTCATAGGTACCTATTATAAATCTTACGCGGCAAAAGTTTTGCTACCCAATAAGAATGTCGAGCTTAATATGTAAATATAGCCTTTCTCATTGGAACGCATAATTATAGATTATTTTGTAATAATTTTATATTTTATTTACATATTACGTTTTTTATATTTTAAATGTAAACTTTTATATTTTTAATAAATGAATCATTCGACAATCTATCATCGACGAAGTTTTAATACGCTCTATATCTCCAAAATGTATTTTATCTATTTACGATTACTAAATAAATCTTAAGTATATTCCACAAAGATTGATTAACTATTTGAGCCGTATTCGACACATTCTAAATCCGTAACTTTTCGTTATGATACGGACCATTGACGTAGCGCGTATCATCCATAAAAGGAAAGTGCTTCATCACTACTTAGAGATCTTTAAAGATTCTATAATAAAACATGATTCATGATACTTGTACGTCTAAATCTCAGTTTTATTATGAATATTATTCGACGTATAGACATATATACATATATTTCTTCTTAGCATCAGAAACCACACTAATGTGACACCGTAGCATTGTACTGGATAGTAGGTAAACAAGTAAAAATATGACTGCGATGGAGGAATTTGACTATCAAAAAATGATTACACAAGAAGACTGTAACTGCGCTGGCTAAAAATGTCATCAGAATACGAAACTATTAGATACAATAATTGTAGATCGTGGCAGAGCACTAGAAGTATCAGAAAAAAAGCGAATCTTTTGGCTTCTCTGTTTGCAGCAAGTTCACGTCTTGATGCTTTTTTGCCTGCTACACCTTTTCACCACGCGACTGAAATATGCTAGAGATCTGCATACCGGCATTGGACTTAACAAGTCGAGGTGATTAAGTTATCAGAAAATACAACTCCCAGTAATGTACCTAATAGGAATACTAAGAGACTAAGAAAGACTTTTCAACACAGTAAATGACCTTAAATTAAAACTAATATTGGTTGAGCATCATTAACCATAGAATAGTTTATAAATTAAGCAAGACATATGCTAGTCAATAACATTACTGTTTCTATACAATTAAGTTGTACAATTGTTGTACAATTTGTACAATTTAAGTTGTACATGATCGCAGAAGACACCGGAATTTATTTAAGATAAGGTTTTATTTATAAATATATAGAAGATATCGTTGTACTTTTATTACAGTGTCTTGAAAAAGTGGTTGTGGCGTTCGTATAGCTAGATAGTATATATGTATATTGTAAAATATTGTTGTTGAATTAAAGTAGGTAAACACTTTTTTTGAGGCACCCATTTTTATTATTTATTTTTATTTAATACTTTATTACACACCTTATTGAATAATAAAATTGAAAGAAAAAAAATTACAGAAAATGTGCAATGGCGGCCTTATCATTGAGAGTGATTTCTTACAGGCAACCATGAGTATAGGATTTCTCTAGACAGAAATCAGTTGATGCATAAAGTATTACTGTCATTTAAACTAAGTCACATATAAAAAAAATATAGTAATGTAATATATAAAAGCATACACATACATAAATACATATATTTACATATACACATACATACACACATACATAATATATACACATATATATTATAATTTATACATACATACATACATACATTTATACATAAATACGTACATACATACAGTCATCAATACATACACGTAATTACCATGAACTATTGACATACACCCATTTTAATATTTTAATATAGGTAAAATCTGCTCTTATACTGATGTAGCACAAATTCTTTTAAAGTACAAAGCAGCGTTACTTTGAAAGTAGCATGTTACAGGAAACTTGAGACACGTATACTGGAAATGCCTCAAATCGTAACATTCAAAAGCCCCCCTCGTACTATCTTTGCTGCACATACATACAAATATACAACTTTACATACATACATACATCTTTCTTGCGCAATCATTCATAATCTACGAATACACACGTTCGTACATAAGCACAAACTAACTTTCTTCCAAACATAAACATACACATAAGAGTACACACATATAAGAGTAGTTTACGTTAGTTTATTTGGATATCTTCTTTTTTTTAATAGTTGGTTTAGTATTTAACGACCAACTGCTATTATTAGTAAATTAATAAATTATACATAGTTACAAAGTCAATAATTGCTGGTGGCTAAGAAACAGATAGCAGCACCTTCCACACAACATCTTTGAGGGAAGGGACTGGCTCAATACCGTCACTTCCCAGAAGTTTGGTCCCGAGTAAGCATAGTACTTAAGTAAGTACTTACGATGTCTCGCGGTTTTTGGATAGAAAAGTGAAGAAAACAAAGTTATGAAGTTGCTGAGCATACTCGTTTCGGAATAAATATTTTACAAGTTATTCGATGAGCAAACAACACTGCTTTAACATTTTAAAAAAAGCTATTTCTTCAGTATAGTTAAGTGATTTAATTCGCCCCAATTAGTTATCAAAGTACTCAGTATAAAGGTAAGGAATAGACAGGAGTGTATAGAAATACATGTAATTATATACTTTATTACATCTCAAAAACTATCACGTTACACGTTAAACTAGTGTTATTATGTTTATACCAAGTAAGGTAGTGGTAGAATTTAAATATATATAATGAAATTGAAAGTTCTTAATTTTTTTTTGTTTTAAAATAATCTTTACATTTTTATTTATATAAAATCGTAGAAAACATTATTTCTCTATTAATAGCATGACTTACAACAATTGTTCTGTACTATTTACTTCTAACTGTTTATTATAAAGCTTTGTTTTAGACTATTTTTTTATTAAAATTTGTTTTTAAATAACTCAGAGTATACCCGTTAGGTGCTTGAATAATATGAAAAAAAAAAAAAAATAGGAATTGTATAACTTTTGAAACAAAAATTTTATAAGTCAAAGTAGATCGCAGAGATCTTGTAACAAAAACAGAAAAACAACAAAATTTCTAATTTGGTTTATGGTTAATAATTTGTAAAGGAAACATCGATAATTAACTATCTCATAATATGGTAAAGACGCTTTTTTACACGTTTTGGCTTACTATAGCGAAAATCAGACGTGAATGTATGTTCAACGTCATTTGAAACTGACAACTTATCGCATTATGGCTTTTATGTTTATTGCAGTTAGAACGACACGTCCATGCCCCATGGTTGTACGTTGCAGTACAAAACTTACTAGCGTGAGAAACTTTTTATGTGTTTGCTTTACGTGCAGCTGTAAAGAAGTTCTTGTTTAATGGGGTTATTTAAACTTTTAACAGTATCATCCTATCGGTATATCCTATCAAATATCCTGGACTGTGTACCTATTTAACAGTAGTACAGCCTCAACTTAATACTCTATTTTTTGTTCTCGGGCTTCTTTCAATAAAGTTTTAAATGCTGAGTTTACAAATGAATGCATGTTTTTGATATCCTTGCAGTAAATGTGCCACATTAATTAATTTTCTTTTATGTATCAAGTAGTTTTGCCCGTGATTTCGTTGGCATATAATTATTATTTTGAGTAGACTATTCTTTTTAAATTATTGATCTTCTTTAAAATAAGTAAAAAAAAAACTGTTCAGTAATTTCTACTTGAAAAGGTCTACGTATCAGAATGCAAATAAGTAAGGTCAATTAATACGATGTACTTAATGTAATGTAACCTCTGTAATAATGATAAAACTAGTAGTACTAGCACAAGTCCAATGCTATCCAATCTGTAGATTGAAGATGCTTTGAACTTTTTTGAATGGCTTTCTCAATCATAAATCAAATAATCATAGTCAATATTGAAGTCAAAAATATATTTTTTCCTTATTTGTACCTGAATGTTTGTCTGTCTATATCATGGCCGCGTATCACGCCAAAACTACTACATACTATGAGCTGGGACACTTTTTATCCCAAAAATCAGTACAGTACGGTACAGCTTAAACTTATAATAAAACCGTAACAGGTTCAATTCTGTACATTGAAGATATTAAAAAAAAATTTAGAGTGCACTATACAATATATAGATATATATTTCTATTTTTTGGAGTTTACTCCTTAAGAATCGATTTTCATATATAAGGCGCCCGGTATGAGAAAAATATGAGAGGTAAAATCTACTGATGAATGACCTCGTTACTTTTTTGGTGCACGCGCACCTATGATGCGGTGCGAAAGTAATGTTGCTCTAATTAATATTGAAAAATAATATTTAAAAAATAAATGATAATTGTCAGATAATAATAATTACATAATTTATCAACATTCCTAATGAAATATTTGTGCACATCTGAAATTGACTATTGTGAAAAGTTTAATGTAAAATATTTCGCCGATTAGTTATAATAAATGTATATAAAATGAATAAATATATATTTATATATGTATATTATTTTCATAAATTTGTTAATTTACCCTTTCATATGGTATTAATATTATTTTCAGTTGGATAAACTCTTTTTACGTATGTTTAGACAATCGTACTTAAGGAGTAAACTCCAGTCGTGCGTCGGAGCTGACACACACAATTTTTTTTTCTCAGAATTTGTTCAAATCTTAATTTTGTAAAACTTAACCTCTTTTCTCTTAAACGCACATAACGAAAGGAATATAGCATTGAAAATAAAATACAATCAAAATATACCTACTTTAGTGTAGTGACCTTTTAAAAATGCTTTGGAATAATTAACACTAACTCAGAATGTGAATTATATTGAAAATAACTAGCAAAACTAAAAACTCAACTGGTTACTGTTTAATAAAAAATATATGCATAAATATTGCAACCTTAAATAGTAATAAATAAATAAAATAAAAATAGCATGCAAGAAATTTATCATACATGTACTTAACTCGAAGAGTACTGAAGTATTAAAAGTTTAGTGAAAACATACGATATAAAATGTAGTAAAAGTTAAAAAAAATTTAAAAGAATGTTTTTTTATTTAATATTTAAAGAATTAAAGCAAGCGGTAGAACGGGTTATGAAAACTAGAATTATCTTCATATTGATACATTGTTTATTATTCATAACGAACGTGAGCACGCTTTCACAATACGTTTCCGAAATTGCTACCTTTGAACTATAATCCAATATTTTATTTAATAATAAAAAAAAAATTATATTCACTATTTATACATAGAAATATTACCTTAATGGCAAATGAAATGTGAGGTTAATTGATTATTCAAATAATTGTTGACCGTAATTATTACTGGTTTAATTTGAATATGCTTTCTAATTATAATATAAATTCCTAGAAATATTTATGCTTTACTTTGTCGATCTACATAACTAAAAATACCTAATTCCACCTAATCTCAATTGGTGTCGTTTATGTTCTTACCATAACAATACAATAAAGCGTAACAAGCACAATAAAGCGTTTTAGTATTGAGTACGTTTGCCAAAAGTCTCATATTGATAGTGGCCAGGCTTTGCCCTCCCGGCGCTATAAATACAGAAAAACTTTGCTGCCAAACTTTCTCTGCACTTGTTTATGAATATGACTTCCACCCGGGGACCAAACATGCATGATGGAGTGTGCTATTTCAGTGCGGTTCGTAAATTTTTTTAACAAATCAATTATAGCTTTCATGATTTACATTATTTTGAATAAACAACCATTTTTGATTCGATGATTGGAACCCGATAATAAAATATAAAATCACATTTTAAAATATAGTGATTAAAGAAATATTAGGTTAAATAAAAATAAATAAAATCATGTAGTCGAACGCATTACATTTTTTTTAATGCTAAAGTTTCTCGCGGTTTCATGTACATTGTGTTGATGTTTTATAACTGCACTGCTATTAAGTAATCAAGATTTTTAATCAGAATCAGATCAGAAGTGTTATTACAAAAAAAAAGCAAATCGTACATCCTTATATTGTTAGTACAGGCTTAGATAACATATTTTACAAAGCATTACCCAGTGAACACAATTATGTCAGACAGATGTCTGAATGACGTCATGCTACGTCATGATTTACGTAAGATGTGAGTCATATATGACTCATAATTTCCCACTTCCTGACGTAAGATTCTTACGTAAGATAGATGACGTAAATATGACATAAATTCTTACTAATCAGTTTTTTACTACACAACATTTTGAAAATATTACAATACTGATAGAAAAAATAATTTGATACGTTTGAAACGTTTATCGTTATGTCCAAAATCACACCTGCACTACGGGACCTACAATGTAAATACTCCGTTTCAAGGTGAAATGACTTTGATTTATTAAAAAACCCTTGGTCAATTAATTGTGCATGGAGACCTATATGTAGATTCTGTAGAACCAAACGTTAGCGCGATTTAGCGGCTTGAAGCCGTCACATGCTTACGTAATTATGATATCACTTTGACTTCTGACTATGACTTGTAATTTATGTAAATTTATGATTTATTTCTTACGTAAATAGTATATAAATTATAATCACAATTATGACGTCTTATAACAGTCAAATATTAGGTCAGTACATAGGCAAGTTATTCTACTCTTTGGTCAGTACTATGTCATAATGATGTCATATTATATGACATCACATCAAAGTCATTTATAAAGTCATTTCTATGTCATATCTATGTAAATATTCTATGACCTCTATGTGATCTATCTATGACGTCATATGGAGGTCTTGTGTTCACTGGGTACAGATTTTTTTAATAAACTGAAAAGACCCGAATAATGTTATTCAGAAGTTTGCGGTTCTTATAATATAGAATTTTAAAGTGTCTCTTTAAGGTACATGAAAAGTACTGAAATCTCGCATGGCTGGTCAAGAAACAAATTCATAGCAAGAAAGTATATTTCCCCCGGGCCTTTTACAAAGTTAACAAGCTGTAACTTGGGAAATAAACAGAAAAAAGCGGCGATTAATATTAAAAAATCGCACCTATATTTAAAAAAAAAATGGAGATGCCACAGACCTTCGTTGAAAGTGACATTCGGAATGCTTTTTGTATTAAGTTTTAATCGTATTTTGTATAAATTTTTGTAATGATGTAAAGTAAGTTATTGGGAACTCGGCAAGGAAGACTCGTTTGCTTCAGAGGCATTTTGTGGTTAACATTTCACTGGTCCATTAACTATGTCCCAGATGGTAAACAAATTATTACGGCTTTGCGTTACGCACTCCCTTTTGCAGTAAGAGCTTAAACCGTCCTCATTTGTTTCACGTTAAATATTTAATCAAATGTTTTGTTCCTGTCTTTTGTATAATTAAATGTCCATTTAATATAATTCTATGGAAATTAACATAAAGTTTTGTATTTTAAAGGTATTTTTATTACTCTTTTTGACAACGATTTATGCGTAGATGTTCCGACTACCTGCAGTAGAGCAGCGTATGTAAATGTTTTGCAATAGTAAAGTTTTGCGTATATTACTATTTACTCAGTTATATATAGTGATGATTGAATAATAATAATAATATTTAGTTTTGTTTTTTTTTATGTAGAGAAAAAAAATCACATTAGTACAAAACAAGCGTCGTATCATAGGTATAGTAGGCTAAATGTAACAAATATAAGCACAAAACATATATCCATCAAGAAGAAGATAAATTAATAATAAAATAGCTATGAGAAAACATTATTAAAAAACAATGATGCATGATGAAATGTGTTTGTGTCTAAGTAGGGGAGAGTTGGATATTACCGAGCCTCTAAGAACTTGGACCTATAATTCGGAGAAGGTTCGATATATATATTCAAAAATGCAGTAAATAGTACAGAATTTATTTAGCTACGCATACATCACGGCAAAATATTTAAAAAAATAAACAAAAATTAATTATTGCAAAATAATAAAAAAACAGGAAAGCGTGGTATTATCCGACTGGTTTGATAAAACCGTGCCCATAATAATTTCGTGAATTTCTATCAGTAAACTTAGAATTAAAAAAAAATGCAACGTTGAATAAACTCGTTCGTAGAAAAAGAAGCATAGACTCCTTTCTATACCTAGATATAATTATTATTTTACGACTAGATTAATTATCATAACCATATCGGCCATTGGATGTCCACTGCTGAACGTAGGCCTCCCCCCATCGACTCCGGTTCAAAGCAGCCTCCATACAACGACTTCCGGCGACTCTCTTCAAGTCATCTGTTCATCTCGTGGATGGCCGTCCGACACTGTGCTTGCCGGTACGTGGTCTTCACTCGTACACGCCCTGGGCGCAGAATTGACAAACTCTGTTATTTCATTTTATAACCTCAAAATAATACAGTCAAGTTAATTGTGTATTCAAATCAATCTAGTCGTTAATTCTATAATATGTTAGGATTAAAATAAAAGTAATCAATTTGTTACAATACAAATATAGAAAAGCTTACCTCTTGTCAAAAATGCCCGCGAAATTATAAGGAACGAGAGTAAAAACTTGTAAGACACGATGTGTCTTCCTGCTCCGAGTAAATTAACGTCGTGCACGGGGAGGGGTAGAGGACTCGGACTGTGATCTTTAAGGACTGGATAGCGCAATTAGCGTTTAGTTTTTGAAATACGCTAGGGCGTGGAATTATCAAACGCGCGGTATTATCCAACTCTCCCCTACAAGTGTGTGTGCATGTCGATGGATGTGTTTGTATGTGAGAGCGTTGTGTTTATATGATTTTGAGTAAATAACAAAAGTCAAGTTATGGTGACCGAGACGTTTACCGTCTGGTCATTATCATATATCTCTAATTAATATTGTCGATTTGAAGAGTGTGCGACGTAATTCTACTTGGCAGACTTTATCATACCTGCGCATGCCAGGTTTTTGTCTGGCACAAGAAAGCACATCAAGGTGGATTTATGGTTTCGTAGAACAGAACAAAGGACAACAATCGTCTAACTCTAAATTTTTGATATTTAATATTCATCAATTATATAGATTTCGATGTCATAACCTTTAGAATATATATCCAGGGCCGGCCTAAGGCAAAAATGGCGAGTGTGCAAGACTTATATTAAGGATGTTCATGGATGACCCTAGTATAAAATTATGCCTCTTTTTATGCCCCAATTGTATGCCCTCCCAACAAGCTCGAGTGTGCGGCCGCATACTTCGCACAGGCTTAGGCCGGCCCTGTATATATCTATACTCTTTCCATAATAAATAAATAAAATTAAAATTGTAATATTTCAAATCAGTGCGGTTCAGGCCTAAAATAATACATCCTGCAATTTCCATCAATTATTTTATAGCTCTAAATAACATCTGAAATATTAAATTAAAAAGCGGGTTATTAAATAATCTAGTTATATTCAGAATATAATCAAACATTCTGATAGTAATCGCTGAAGTGGAAAATCCGACGTAGCGTGACCAAATATACCTCGTCAACCTAATATTATGCGAAATGAGAAAGTCCAAATGAGTCCCCTAATGTAATACCGGCTTATTATTTCTTGAAATAGCATTATTGGCAGTAGGAACACGAAAGAATTTAACTAACTAAACAAAAAAAATGTTGCCCTATGTAAATACTAACGATCTGTTTCGCTATTATAGTTTTCCGGTAAATGGCTTTTAGAATAAAATAATAATAACACATGTTTGCAAAAGTGGTCACGAATGTAATTATCTGATTGCACATATATATCGTAATTATATATATCAGAAAATAAGCTAATTAAAATTAAAAAAATTCAAAATATATGTATGTACATATGTTGTAAAGAATATTATTTTTTTGGTAAACTCACAGCATAATGTATGATTATACACTAACTCTTTAATTCGTTTTTATACTTTGAAGTTCGAATATCATAAAGTTAAATCCTGTGGCTGGTTACAATGTATATTAGTGACATGGAACGAGTTCCATTTAATGAAGGAGTTTTTATGAGATCATTTACACGCTTACGGCGTACAAAATGCGGGTAGAAAATTTGAATTTTTTTCTCCATTTTCTATAGAGCTATATATTTTATTGTAAAAATAAAATGTTATAGGTTCATAGATTTTTGTTTATTTCTTATTTCGTATTTGTCTCTATGAGAAATAATGTTTTTCGTTTTAATAATATTTACAAATTTAACCTTTTCTTGGAATCCTTAAGAGAGTATTTAGGCTTATTGTTTTTATACTTTTAGGTAGGTAATAGTATACCATTTTTGTTAAGTGTTGACGAAAATTTCATTAACGTCGATGGACATGTATATACATACATGGATATTTGTTTTTTTTTATATTTGCTGTCTGAATGTTTAACCCCGTGGGTAGGGAATATTATTTCGGACCAATATTTCGATCAGGGGATAATGGGATTAAAAGTCATTGATTCTGGGAATCCGAGACTGGTCTCGATTAGCTAACAATAAAAATTATATTGATATGTTATTTTTAATAAATAACTTCTTAAATTTAATTATATAGATGAAATTAACTAATTGACCGTTATTATTAATGATGAATGATCAAGTTCATTTGGTATTTAAAATGAAATACAACTTTAAAACAAAATTGGGAAAAGATGCTTCTGATTATGATGTATATCTGGGTGTACATTAAAGAGACGTAAAAGCCTATAGGTGTTTCCTACCGAGAAAATAGGTTGCAATCTGAACATGTACAGTTACGTTATAACAAGTAAAAGTTATTAATATTGAGTCTATCCCGATCCGAATCTCGGTATTATGTGTTTTGAACTCCAGTATTTCGGTGATACTACTACTGGGTCTCTCTACCGTGCCTCGGAAAGAACGTATTGCTGTCGATCCTGGTATCCTCTTGGTAAGGAAATATTCGCTGATCCGCAGTGGAGTTGTATGACGAATTAAGCTCCAATCTATATATTATAAGAGATATTTATTTTTCTCAGAGAAGAGGTCTTCAATTAGAAGTCGGATATTTCCCGAAAATATATTTGTGCATAACTTTTTATATATAAAAAAAATGTACATTAAATACAAATAATTTATTAAACATTTTATTATTCATTTGTCAGAATTTTGCTTTATAGTTTATACGTGAGTACTTCAACATTTTGACTGTCTCGCAGACAACCACTTCAACGATTTGTTTACAAGTACAGCTGGGTGATTTTTCTCAAATGACTGCCGGATCATTAGGCGCCAAGACTGAACGTTGGGGGATCAAAGAGATGTTCACGAGACGTCCACTCGTCCTGAGAGCCTGTTACCCCTCGGAAGTGAGCCCTTTACTTTGACTCTGCTGTTTAAAACTCGGAAAAGCTAAATTCAATTAACGTAGTAGTACTTATGACTGACTTTTTATGGCGATAATATATCAATATAGAAAATTATAATTTGTGTATTAAAAATGAAGTGAATTAGTTAATTCTTACCAAATTAATAAAAAAAAAACCTTTAATGTAATAATGTAAACGCCTTGTTTATCAACAGTTTAGCCTGTTTTTAAACGAAAATAATATCCTTAATTCATTCCAGTCGGGTTTCCGTCCAGGTCATAGTACGACTACCGCACTCGTTAAAATCACTGATGACATTCGATCTGCCATGGACAATAAGAAGCTTACTTTACTGGTTCTTCTAGACTTCAGCAATGCTTTTAGCAGTGTTGATTCTGATGTTCTAGTGAGTGTGCTCAGTTCTCTTAACATATCTCCTCTAGCCGCTGACTGGTTTCGTAGCTACCTGCAAGGACGTCGGCAGCGTATACAGATTGACGAAAATTTTTCTGAGTGGTGCGACGTCAAGGCCGGTGTTCCTCAAGGTGGTGTGCTGTCTCCTCTCCTCTTTTCTGTTTTTATAAATTCTATTACTTCCAACTTAAATTCTCTCTACCACTTATATGCAGACGACCTTCAACTTTATTTATCATCAAACCTTGAAAATCTTTCTGATACAATTGCAACGATCAATTCAGATTTGTCTACTATCTCTGACTGGTGTAAACGATATGGTCTTACTATTAACCCATCAAAAACACAAGTTATCCTCATTGGAAGTCACAAATTAAATACAAAAATTAACTACACAAACATACCAGCTGTTTCTCTTAATGGGGTTAAACTACCATATTTAGATAAGGTGAAAAACCTGGGGGTTTACTTTGATCGAACACTGTCTTGGACTCAACAGATCAGTGAAGTGAGTAGGAAAGTGTTTTTGGCCGCAGGTTCACTGAGGCGGCTGCGTAATTTTCTTCCAATTGCCACCAAAACTGCGTTAGCACATTCTCTTTTGCTTTCGATTTTGGACTACGCTGACGCCTGCTATCTTAACCTCACCGAAAATCAGTTAAATAAACTTGAGCGACTTCAAAATGTTGCGATCCGGTTCATATTTGGCTTACGTAAATATGACCACGTATCCGAATTTCGTAAAAAGCTCAACTGGTTACCCATTCGTCTTCGCCGGAATTCTCACATTTTATCTCTTCTGTACTGTGTATTATTTCATAAATCAACACCTGTTTACCTAAAGGAGAAGTTCGAATTTCTTGGTAATCGTAGTGAAGTTTTGAGGTCATCTGAAAATCTTAAGCTGCGAATATCTCTACATAATACAAACTTCTATAGAGACTCCTTCGCTATACAAGCTGTCTTGTTATGGAACGCATTGCCCGTTACCATAAGACGTGCCCAAAATATATATATTTTTAAAAATCTTCTTAAAAAACACTACCTTAGTCAATAAATTATTCCATACTCAAATAATAACCGTTCAATTTGCCTTATTTTTATTTATTTATTTTTTTATTTTTATGTATATATTTATATGTATTGTATTTACATAATGTATATTATATGTGTAATATATGTTATGTATATATATATATATGTGTATATTATATATATTTATATGTATTATATGTATGTGTATATTATATATATATATATGTATTATATATATCATTACAGGTATCTATTAGCTTAGTTATTATAATATTATTGTTATTAGTCCTGCTTTGCCACCTACCCTTCTACTAATGCAATATTTCTGTCACCCTCAGGTTGTCTGGCAGAAATTGCTATTTAGCAATAAGACCGCCTGATTGTACAGCTTAAATGATGTTAGCTTGTATCTTTAATTTTGTTCTTTGTTTTGGTGTGCAATAAAGTATATTATTATTATTTTAATTGCTGCACTCCACCCGTTTAATATATAAATATATATAATAAAATATATTACTTATATAAGGAATA
Source organism: Euphydryas editha (assembly GCA_036937285.1). NCBI lineage: Eukaryota > Metazoa > Arthropoda > Insecta > Lepidoptera > Nymphalidae > Euphydryas > Euphydryas editha. The sequence continues at coordinate 6,357,353 of JAUPFZ010000001.1, forward strand.
TAATAAATTTACATAAACATACATAGATAAATATAAGCGGGTGGAGGATTACGCCCCGGCAGGGAGATCAAACGGCCGGGGGTTAGGGCTGTAGGCTGAGAAATCGGCGGACAATCCTAGCCGAGTCGAGTAATACCGCCTTCTGCATCCTGGGTGCGAGCGAACCGTCACGGATACCCAACTGCCTCAGATGGTGAGCGAGGCTAACCGGGATTAAACCGTTGGCAAAAAAAAAGTTCATACATAAGTCGATGTTGCATAATTTACTTAAGTTTTATAGAGGTATTAGCTAAACATGAGATTATGGTTATGAGAACGGAGAATAAGACCTTCTCAACCATGCGTACTTGTAGGAAAACCCTAATATCGGCTTCAACTCTATCGCCAGCGAAACAAAGACTATAAGAACCGAGAAACCTTTAATAATATACTACATAATATGATGTTTGATACCAAGTATAACTAAACAGATATTTTAGTTTCAACAAAGCTTTAACAAGTACATATAAACATTCGAAACGATTAATAAACAGACTATTATTTGATGTATATGCATGAGTGAATTGACATGACCTATTTGATTTAAATTTATTAATCTAGATATTATATATTTGATTACTCAGGTCCCCAAGCGCTCATAGTTCATACTTTTGCTTTTTTATCATCTAAATCATGCTAATCATGATATACTACTCCGGTGTATATATATATATATAAAATATATAACATTTATAATGTGTGTTCCGTAACTTATTTACTATGAATATAAAACATCACACTAGGACAAATATGAACAGAATAGAAACGATAAATGTTTATAATATTACAAATATGAAGTGTAAATTAAAACAAAAATTAGAAAAGGATATACGTATATCTAAAAGAACTAGTTAAGAATTCCGATAGAGTTCACTATCTGTACGTTCAGTTCTTGTTCTCTTGTCATTAATAAAACACTGCTGAAAGAAAATTGTCTTTTGCGGAATTCTTTCGCAGTGGCCTCTTTATTTTAACGAGCACATTTTAATACTATGCAATTTAGTACAAGACTTTATAAAGGAAATTTTCCAGAAATTGTGAAAGAATGTCTAATGGATGTGTAAAGCGGGTTTTCCATTTCGGACTTAGCGGATAGAGGTCTTTTGTCCATATGAAAATGTTTTAAACTGAATAACAAATACTTCGTATAATCTATACATTTTTCTTTTAGTTAACAAAAGAATAGTAAAAAATATAAGTTTAAAAAGTAGTAGAACTTTAAAAGAAGTTTTTCATTGTTTTCAGTTTTATTCTTCTACCCTCTTCAAAACTAACTTTTATTTTATACTGGTGTTAAATAATTTTCAAATTAAGTAGGATTTTTATTAAATATTTGAAAAGTTATTTAAATATTATAAAATAATAAATATCATTATCATTGTAATTTATTTATGTCTTAATGTAATTAACTAACGTAAACTAATTTATTTCAGATATATTTTAAGCAACGCCAATTTAAGTATCAAACTTTTCTTCAGTCACCTATAACATTTTATGCAAGAGGGATTTTATAACAATGTGCTTACAAAATATATTTTTTTATTATAGTTTACTTGTATATTTTTGAAGTGCTTGTTGCGGAAAGAAAAGTAAATAAAACGAAACTAATTTGATATAATTATATGTTATATTTTTATAGAAATATGTCATGTCATTCAGATGACATATTTCTATAAAAATATAACATATAAATATTAAATTAGTTTCGTTTTATTTCGATTTATTTCATTTTTTCGTTTTATTTCATTTTATTTCGATTCGCAAATGAAGTTGTTATTCAATAATTATAGCAACTTACAGATATAAAAATATGTATGTATTGACATAGTAACTTACGGTCCATAGAAGCATTGAGCGGCGGAGATGGCGTATCTGGTAGTAAGAAGGGAAGCAGCGCAATTTTGAGTCCACGTATAGTTATACTGCATGAACTCAACTTGAACTAAACTTGGATATCTGTCAATTGTAGTTGATTGACCGCCAGCGATACGATTAGGCCGAGCAGTCGAGGATCCTATTAAAATAACAGACAAAATAAAAAAGGTGTATTAATAGAGTTGGTAATTATTCGGTATCGCGCCACCACCGATTTTGAGGCTGTTTTTTTTTTTCGAGGTCCGTTATGACTTCAAAACATCATAACTAGTGTTGTTATGATGGCGCATGACCTTTTTTGGCGTAAAAAAATCTAAAAAAAATTTCGTACGAATAATTTTTTTATTCATACGATTATCGAAAGATTTTTTCTTTTATTGTTATGTTGTTAGAGGTATATTTTTTATTGATAGTACAACCTATAGGTCTTTTTTTTTTGTTACAACCATAAAGGTATTTATACCTCAATAGTTACAACGCGTCGTCCCTAGTTAAAAAACTAGTTATTGATAAAAGCCTTTGTTAAAACTAGAAGTAACGCTAAAAAAAAGAAGACCTAACAACCTATCAATAAAAAAAAACCTAATAACATAACATTAAAAATATATCTTTCGATAATCGTATTACAAAAAAATTATTCGTACGATTATTTTTAAATTTTTTTTTTCAAGTCAAAAAAGGTCATGCGCCATCACAAAAACACTAGTTATGATGTTTTGTAGTCATAAAGATCTTCTAAAAAAAATTAGCCCCATCATGGCTGGTGACGCGATACCGAATAAGTACGATAATTTTTAAATTTTTTTTTAAAGTCAAAAAAGGTCATGAGCCATCATAAAAACATTAGTTATGATGTTTTGAAGTCATAAAGCACCTCTAAAAAAAATCAGCCCCATTATGGCTGGTGACGCGATACCGAATAAGTACGATAATTTAAAAAAAAAATAAAATTTTTTTAGGTCAAAAAAGGTCATGCGCCATCATAACAACACTAGTTATGATATTTTGAAGTCATAACGCACCTAATAATTTGTTTCTAATATATATATATATATATATATATATATTAGATTCTGCCCGTGGCTTCGCCCGCGTGGATGTCGGTTATCGCGACCAAAAAAAAAAGTATCCTAAGTTACTTATAATAACTCCAAGAATATGTGTATCTACAAAGTTTCATGATGATCGGTTAAGTAGTTTTCGCCTTAAAGCGTAACAAACAAACTTACATTTCAGATTTATAATATAAAGGATATATAATTATACATATAGTATGATTTCTTAATATGAAAGTCTGTAGCTTAAAAGATGAAATTGATAGTATAGAATGTAAGTCCATTAAAAAATTATTATATTTCAATAAGTCGACTTTTTGTTTATTGGATGATACGTAAGTTTTTCCATTCTCTCTTTCGTGAACTTATTTTATTCAAATATGTGTTGGCTAATAATTATTGTCAAGCCACAGTCTACTGACCGATGATATAAACCAAAGCAGCCTCACACCACATGATGATATTTGAGTTTTAATATGTAACTTCTGGGACGTGTTACATTTTTGTTTTATTTCGAGATTTTTTAAATTACAGGTTTATGAGACAATTTTTTTTGCGTGAATTAATTTTTAAATATACTTTCTAAATGATAAAAAAAAAATATATATTTTAATATATTCAAAATCAGTCAATCATCATTTTATTCAAAGTCAGTTCACAATTGATAAGGATATCGGCGAACATACAAAAAATATATATCTTTATAAGTCGGTTAAACATTAACGAAGATAACAAAAAGCAAAATTAAGTAAGAAAAATTCCAATAATATGTATTGGCAACGTTGAAAATTTCTGCTTTAGATTCTCTACAAAATACAGAGTATGACGTCACGTTTCAAACCTTAACCGTTACGAAATAGCTAATGCTTTGAGCGTGGTGTTTGGTAGCAAAGGCAGTAAAAATTTGTGTCACCCTCAGGGCGTAGGGAAATAATTCACGCGATCTCGCGCTTTGGCAGCAGTTCCGGTTGGTTATGTCTTTGTTACTGTTTATTTGTTTTTTAAGTACGTATCGTATATTGAAGTTGCATTTTTACTATTTCCGTTTACAGAAGATATTTAAACAGATAGATTAAAAGTTGAAAGGTTTGAGAACACGATGCAGATCAAAATTGAGTAAATAACGTGACCAATCTTATTATATTTAAACAACATTTATTGATTCCATGTTTCTGAAAATCGTATAAATTATCAATAGATGATCCTTGATTTATCAAGAATCTTTAAAACTACAATTGTCTACAGATTATAAATAATTTATTGTTTGAGTACATTCATAAAACGTGTATTTCTAACACGAATGTCTGATCCCGTAGTCGGGGGAGTCGTAAAAAGAGATTGGTTCAATTGACGCCGGTTTATTGACTTATTAAATCGATCTCAGCTCGACTATTTACTCGGGAGAGAACATTCTCGACGGATTACACTACAATAACAAAATATTTGTTGATGGCTCTTCTTTAGGAAGTTAAGACAAGGATCATTGCTTTCAAACGTGTTTTTTTGTTGTTCTTTATAGTATTAGTAGGAATATTTCACAACCGAAATGTCGCGTTTGTGAATGGATGTGTTTAGGCTGTGCTCTAATGGGTGCTACGGCTCTATGGCCACACGCGCTACGAGAAATCGTTACGATCACACTGTACCGTTTAAACTGCACCGATAATTGTAACGTGTGTGTGATAAAAACCGTAAAGTTTTTTCCCATTTTTTAAAAATGAACCGTCAAACGGAATCGATGAAAAATTTGAATAGATAAAACGGAATCGGAGGAACTTTGCCGATAATTGTACATCGGAATTCGAACCCAGATCTTCCGATGTTGTGACGGTCGATTTTGCACTTGAGCTATTATAACCTTATAAATGATGGCGAAATTTACATTTTTAATTTGCAGTGCAGTTTTTAATTGCACTCGTGATTTTTTTTTTAAATAACCAGTTTATATGTTTTCCTTATTATGTCGGTAAATTCGAAAAATATTATTCATATATCATCAGTTTGTTATTCGTATCTAAATATAATTTCCAAAAAACACGATAGACCAAAAAAAAAATCCTAGCAGAGCTCTGTCATCCAGGTAGTAAAGGGCTCCCAATAATAGTTTTTCTCACAAAAGTAGGAATTGGAAAAAAAAGGAGAAATAAAAATTAGTCGAGAGACATCTGAACTCAAACCTAGGTCTTCTGGATTCCTTCACCGTTAAAAACTCATCATAATTATTTGAACAAGTAAGAAAAGCACATATTTAAGCTTAGGAGGCGTCCATTAATTATGTCAGACAATTTTGGCGATTTTTTCACTACCCAAGGGTGGAGCCCTTGGTGAGATTTTGTGAGATTTTGCTCGACCTCTCCCCCTTTTAAAATGCGTACTTGTTATGAAAATGAAAAAAAGGTCATCGTGACCCCCGTAGTGATGTTTCCACATCCAGGCTATACATATACCTAAAAAAAAGTCATCGCGACCCCCGTACCGATGTTTCCACCACCAGGCTATATGTATTCCAAAAAAAAAACGTCATTACCGGTACATGAAGAATGCCCAGATTATGATGAAATTTTTATGCACCTCCAAAAAGCTCGAGTGTGCTGCTTTTTTTCATTAGGCTGATAAGATCAAATACTCGAATATTTGTATTTATATACAGATATATCAATGTATTATGTGTGTATGTATGTGAGTATGTACTTACGTAATTATAAAATTCACTAATCGAAAACCTCGGAAAATAGATTTTCTGCACCGTTTCCACCTGTCCAATTTCCATTTAATTCATCCATAAGGTTGCCTGTAAGAGATCACTTTTAGTGATAAGGCCGCACTTGCAGCATAATTTTTTTATTACTGTGTATTTCATTATTTTTTGTATACTTTTATTTATGTGAGTGCAATAAAGTGTTTATCTATCTACCTATCTTTCATTATATATATTACATGCTTTTTTTGAATAATTTAATATATAATGGTTAATTTGTTAGCCCAGAAATTACTAACATTATTATCTCTTGTGTTGGGTCCAAATAAATTGAAATCTGAAATTTTTATAAACCCTTAAATGGTCTTCACCTTAAACTGGCATTTATATTTAATTTTATAGGCATAACGATAGGGACAGGTATCGTGAACTAAGTCCTGCGTAAAGCTAGTATCAGATAAAAGAGCTTATTGTAAGTGAATCAATCGCTATCTAAAATATATTCATTTATAATTTATAATAAATAGCTGTAATTTTTTTTCGAGCGATAAGATAAATATTTAATATTTCCTCATTACTGTTTAAATTATTAAAATACATAGTTAATTAATTACTTTTTTATATTTATAATTTTTTGTATTTTGCATTACCTATTTAGAGATTTTAAGTTATAATATTTGATATTTTAAATTTTATAAGGTTAGTTTCGTTTTATTAATTAGGTACGTGTAAACTAAAATAATTACGTGTTATTTTTTTTTTAATTTTTAGTGATAAGTTGACTGTAACTAATAAATTAAAAAAATAAAATAAACTACTGAGCGTAAAATTATGAAAATAAATACTAACAAGAACTACATAGAAGATATCAATGTACAGAAAAAATTGTAAGAAATCTGTAGTCTTTAAATATCACGGTATCTATCTCTTAGTATTTTACTACAAACTTACATCTGCGGTTGGAATATACGGAGAACCTTCGGAAGAATCTTTTTAAACAACATTATTTTGTGCATTAGACAAAGTATTATATTTTATTATCACACATACTAGTACTTATCGAACAAAAAATTTGAGTGGTGTTCTTTTTAATGAAACTTAAAAACTATTCTATGAATTGAAGTCGGTGTTAAAATGAATACAAAATGTCAAAGTATATATAACTTATTATTTTTAATGAAAATCATTATATATAATTATTATTTAATAAAAAAATAATTATAAAAAGGATTACAATATTTAATTTACTTAATAATAACTCTACAGCTATATTAGCACTACAGTTTTCCAGCTTAACGTAAAAAATAGTGTTGTTTTTATTAACTTTTTCTTACTTTGATATGTAATCACTTGTATATGAAATCAAGAATTTTGTTGGGACAGATATTTATTTTTAAGTTGATTCCAAGATCTAAACTGATTACATGTTAAAAGCGATTCATGTGATTGGAAAACAAGTTCGAAGTTTCAATCTAGTCGACGTAAAGGAAACCTCAAACCAAATACTGCTTGTGCTAGTCCCGAGAGACGAAGAATTAGTTTTAGTTTATTAATCGAATTTTATACTTTGTCAAATTATACTATTACTAATTCTACAACCAAAAGTTGACTGTAATATTTTAAAAAGTATTCGTTTAATTAGATATAAAGTAAGCAATTGATTGGAATCAAATTATCGATTGTTCATTGATTGAAGATTTTAATTAAAGACGATTGAAGCTTTTCATTATAAACTTTTCATTCCGTTTAATTTTATTCTTAGAATTTTGTAGTATGTAATAGCAAATATAAATTTATTTTTTAAGGAAAAACAGTTCACAGTCTAAACAATTAATATTTTTTATTATTTAAAATTGTCATATATATGTATTCTAACTCTTGCGTTTGAAATTGAAATGAAATATAATTTGATTTCTGTACCACAGAATAATAAAGATAAATAATAAATTGTTTGCAAATGATTATGGTCATATATTATATATACATATATATGTATATGTATATAATTATATCGAAATATTATGAAAAGGTACAAGTCATTGAAATAAGTGTATCAAGGTGTGCTTATCCCTAGAACAGATTCTTTTAGCGCATCCACAAAGGAACTATTACAAACAAAAATTGAATATGGTAGTCTTACAACTATAGAAAAAATAATTAAATTAGAACTATAATTACAAAAATAGTTATAGGCGAAAAAAAATTTAGAACATACTTTATTTATATCCAATATTCATATTTTATACATTATTATTTGAATTGCAAAAAGAAAAAATCTTTTTGTGTCAGTCCATTTATCGAGAAAGGCCGAACTTTAAGAAGAAACGACCAATAGGAGTTGAGCATTTATAAGAAACGTTACAAAAATGGGAAAAACATTTTTTGAGAGCTTCCGTTGCGTACGCGGCGTAAACGGTTAAAGTTACGCAAAAATCATGTACGACGGAATTAATTGAAAAAATTGAGGTAAAAAAAAGTCCGCGACAGCACATATCTATATCTTAAGGTTGACTCATTATAACCTATTTTATGGTAATTAAGTTTGTTCTAAAATAATGTGGTATTTGCGAAGGTGGTTTTATAGACATGGTATATTTGATTTCAATTATAAATCCTTACCCAAATAAATAGGTTATTCAACACAAGTATTTCTTTGTGAACAAAATTGTCCCTAACATTATTTGATTTCAATTAATATCTTAGAAGATATCTTAGTTTTAAAGCAACTCTGCAATGAAATAATGATCACAAAAAATGAAAGCGTGATTTTATTGCATTATTATTAGCTAGGCTTATAAGAAAATCTGTATTTTCTTCTCCTTGGTTGGTTAATAATAGTTTAAAAATATTTAATTACGTTTTTTCCTTACATTAACGTGGGTGTAACCGCGGGGCACAGCTAGTAAATTATACATATATACCTTATGTATATGACATTACATTCATAAATATTGATATATATAAAAAAAAAAACATATTTACAGATTATTTCAAGAAACTTTTGACTGACCCATTGGCGTAGATGGCAGTGACCCTGTTTTCTGTTCCAGGGTTGTGGGTTCGCTGCCCCGAGTCTGAGTGTAATATATGTTTATTTATAGATGGTATAGGAGTAAGGAGTAAAAATTGGAAATGTGTGATGGATTTTGATGGAGGAATTGAACATTAGATCGACATTAGAAATCAGGAGAATGTAAAAATGTAAAACTCTCACGGAGCTAATAAATTGGAGCTAAGCAATAATAGGGCGATAATGAATTAAATAGGGTATTATAAATAAGAAGAAGGATGTAAGTATTCCTGCGAAGCCAAATAGGAAATAACTGCAGTTCAGCTCTAAACTTAGAGATTTGATCGATCTTACGGAGTCTAAAAATGAAACGAATGCGTAAGTTTTGTAGCCTCTCAATTTTATTGACTTGTTCTTCAGTAGCATTAAGGTAACAGAAATCAGCACAATCAAGAAGAGTAAGCAAAAGCGTTATACAAGTTTGGTCAATAAAAGAAGAGCAGCTATACAAGCTTTTGGCATTAAGCCCGCCTTTAATACAGTTTAATTTTGTGTTGTGAAATAAAGTATAAATAAATAAATAAATAGTAGTTATATAGTAGTATAATAGATACCCGAAGCACCGAGAGCTTTCAGCTCTAATTATGTAATTGTTTTGATTGCCTTGACGATTGCGTTTCTATGGACAGTATATACAACAGGTTTGTGGACACTGTCCATACAGTCGGGAGCCCATTTTACAGACCCGGCCGTAAAAGCGGCCCTCGAAAGCTCTCTGACCAAACTTAAAATCTTATGGAAAAACGACGCTTATTAAACCTACACTCTTCTGGTGACGCTGAAGCATATATTCGGATCAACAGACGGATATGGAAATATCTGAAACACGATATACGTGTCTTTAATACAAAACGTATTAAAGATACGATAGAGTCCAAAGAGAGTTCCAAAGTCTTTTAAAAAGGATTCGTCTGTTGATCAAAGCCGGTTATCGAAGCTGAAAACAGAGGATGGAGATATAGCGTCGACCAGAGCTGAGATATTGAGGGAGGTCGAGAAGTTTTACGGACTGTTGTATATCTCAGTCAACCAACCTCTTTTTCGGGGCGTCACGGTGGCATGCGCCAGCGATCCCGTGGCGTCCTTGTACGACGACGAGGGCACCGCTGTGTTTTAGTGGGTATTCTGACTTCGCAGTCAGCGAGTCCCACATACCCGTCGCCTGCGGGTGGCGGGATGCCTAAATGCATTTCACAGCGTCAAAAAAAAAAAAAAAGAAGCCAACCAACCTGTTCGTAGCTCGGCTGAAGATTCTTTTTTTTTTTTTTTTTTTTTTTTTTTTGTGACGCAGGGGAATCCGAATTCCGAAGATATCCCGGACATCAGCTTGCACGAGAGTAGTGTGGCTCTGGGACAGCTTAAAAACAATAAAGTAACAGGTGAGTATAATATTACGTTAGAGTATCCGAAAGCGGGTGAAACACCGGTACTAAAGTACCGGTGTTTCACCCACCATTCAGAAGGTTTCTTCAATGCCGTCCTGCTTGAGGGCGTAACGCCGGAAGCCTGGAACAAAAGCGTGGTGGTGCTCTTCTTCAAAAAGGGCAATAACACCTTGTTGAAAAATTACAAGCCCATTTTGTTTCTGAGCCACATTTATACGCTGTTCTATAGGGTTGTACGAATTGTTTGACGGGCAAGTTTGATGATTTCCGAACAAGCCAGTTTCCGTAAAGGCTATAGTACCTTGGACTACATATATACGCTGCGACAGATTCTATAAAAGATCGAGGAGTATAGTCCGCCATTGTGCTTGGTGTTTGTGGACTATTAGAAAGCCTTCGATTCGATCGAAATTTGATTCGATTGAAGGGTCTGCAGTCTCTCCAGCGGTGCTACATTGACTAACGGTATATCGAAGTGTTGCAGTGCTTGTACAATAACTCTAGTATGTCGATTCGAGTACAGGAGCATAGCACGAGAGCGATTCCAATGTAGCGAGGTGAGAGACAGGGTGATGTCACCTCTCCTAAACTGTTACTTGACTGTTTGTCTACTTTACTGTTACTCCTTACTGTACCGCAGCGTTGGTAGACGCTTTCAAGCTTCTTGAATGGAAAGCTTTTGGCATCAATATAAACGGCGAGTATATCACTCACCTTCGATTTGCCGACGTTGTTGAGTTTATGGCAGAATCCCTGGAAGACCTGATACATACTAACAGTATTATGCTCAGTAACCTCGATGGAGTTTCCCAAGATAAAGAAAATCCTAGACTGTATTGTTTTAATCGTGGTTTTTAACATATTATATGAGTATCTCACATTAGTAATGGAGGTGTTCTTTTATTTGTTTCACAAGAAAAGATGAAAAAATCTTATTTATCAGAGACCGACTGCTCTACTAGCTCTTCTAAAGGGGGTCAGCTGCCCTCTTCTGCCCGTAACTTGCTACGCCCATGTCACCAGTGATAAGAAACTGTCCACTATTACTTGAACTTCGCTAGAGTATTCGAAAAAAAATATATTTTATTTAACTATAGAATTTTATGACTTTTAAATTATAACTAAAATTACTAGTTGATTTTCCAAAATGTTTTATGACATAAAAAAACATTATTTATATCGACAACCTAGTTTCATTTACTCGAACCACTTTTTTATACTAATTGACAATCAATATGAAAATTTCTTGATAATTTTAAAAATAAATATCCCATTTTTTTCAGATAAGAAGAAAAAAACTATAAAGAAAAAACCTCTCTTATTATTTAATATTGCTCGCGTCTTAGGTTCTTACATTTTAAGTGATAGTTTTAATATCTTAACCGAAACATTATTTTAAGGATAAAAAATTCTGACAAGCAATTGCTTACGAAGTTTGAAACGAGCAAAATATGATGAATTAAGAGAGAATTAAATCCTGGGAGGTCGTGCACGATCCAGTTAGGTGAAATATTAAATGCTGGGCCAGAAGGTAATTAATAATGCGCTCTCATCTGCGGGCCTCGTACCTGGTTCGGTTGGATATAATGAAAAAATTGTCGGATCAAGCAGGAACTCACTTAAAATTCTGTTAGCAGTTTTAGAGTAAGGTAAATGTATTAAAGTCCTACTGGCTCCAGGCGGGTACGCTTCGATACCGGACGATGAATAGTTAAACATCGATAGCCTTTTTTACATCGTCTAATTTAATTTTGTCTCAATAAAGTAAAATGGGGCGGAAAGAGAATAATATTATACCTTTGAAGAAAAGCTATTTATAAATCTTTAAATGTATAAAATTATTTAGGCTCTATTATTTTTGTACCTACATAGGTACAAATGGCAATTACTTAAGGAGTGATCGATGCTTAAGGGGCCCATTTAGACATTCATGTAACTTTACCTTATCTCTAAAACAAATTGACTACTTAAGACTATTGTCATGTTTTCTAGCATTCTTAACCACTTCGATGCGGATTTCACTGTCATTTAGAGAATTGTTAGGAGACAGTTGTTAACGAGTTAAAAAACGTATTTATTTTGTGTACGATAGTACATAATAATTATTTTAAGTATATAAATGTTGTATATATATTTTTATCTTCTCTGGTGTACTTTTGAGGATTCGGCTTATTATTTTTACCTCTAACTATCCGATATAATATTGACATATTATTATTATTTTATTAACGGTAACAGATATATTAAAAAAAATGTGATACAGAAATGCAAATATTCAAAAATCCTAATGAAGTTCATGTTAGCCTATTTCTATTCCCAAAGTTTGGTTCACAGGTACTTTTCTTATTTTTAAAAGTATTTGATAAAACATCAAGTTATAGTTATTTACGAAGCCAATTTACATAACTTAGTATGATCAATACGTATTAAAAACAACTAAAAAGATATTTCTGTTCCTATATTATTTATTTTCCACTTTACAAATATTCATTCATTCATGCAAAACATAAACAGGCAGACAGTCTGTTGCCATGCCGTCGATGCCAAAACCAACCTATAATTTAAATTATAAGTGTGATGCCGGGTGCCTGAAGTTAACATATAATGATAAAAATGTCAAAGCAATGAAAAGTGAATTACACAAGCACTAAAGCATATGCACGGCGATGCGTGTTATTAGATTCGTCGTTGCGTCCTATTATATTTAAAATGTTATAGAGGGATAAAGAAATTCATTACATTTTTATTTCTATATATGTTTATCCGTGAAGCCTTAATAAAGTTTCAGACAACCATCTTAAAATATTGATATTGTATTTTGTTATAATGCTTTATAGCGCACCGATTACTGGGCCATATAATACGCGTCAGGCATATAGTATATGTTGCATCGATCTAACTGGATCGCTCTCGAATGCAATATCCGTTTTTAAACGAGTTTTTGGTCCAAAAACTATTTCTATCTACCTCAGGTATTTTTACATGCGGGCTCACTCTAAGTGTAAACTTAAAAGAGCTTGTTTTCACGTATGTATATTTTTATAATATTACAAGATTAAATTTATAATATGATCAATTTGTGTTTTAATTTCAAATATTAAAATTAAGAACGCTGACTTATCGAGGCTTAGTAAATATCACTAAATATTATAAAACAAAGTCCTCCACCGCGTCTGTTTGTCTGTTCGCGATTAACTCAAAATCTACTGCACGTACCGGTACCGTACTTTACCGGTGGGAGGGATCCGCTGTGGCGCGCTCCCGGCTGCATGGGTACCACCATCTTGCTTGTTTCTTCCGTGAAACAGCTTTGCTATGTTTCGGAAAGAAGGGCAAGACAGGCAGTGTAATTACTGGCACCGAGACTTAACATCATATGTCTCAGGATACATAAATGAGTTGGCTGGGCTAGTTCCAGGTAAACTAGTTTATGTTCATGGGCGACGTCGACCACTTACCATCAGGTGGCACGTCGTTTGCCAGTTTGCCTATCCAACTAACATTTAAAAAAAAACCTATTTTCATGTGATTTCCAGCAATAGATAGAGTGATTCATGAGGAAGGTTTAGGTACATATACATATCCTGGGCGAAGCCAGGGTAGGCCGCTAGTATATTATATGTCCAGATTTTCTTCCGAAATATATGTATGTTTTTATGATGATTACCTTTATCATGGTGGTCGAGATGAAGTTTAAGACAAAAGCACATGCAAAATTTAGCGGTGCTAGTGCGGGTTTGAACTCGCAACCGACTGGTATGCAGAAGGGTTCTATTTGGATTTTTAGATAGAAAACATCTTTCTTATTTCACTTAAATGTATATTTTATTCTTTAAAATTTATAAATAGGTTATTCTTTTTTGTATTATTTCTGTGTAATAATTTTAAAAATGAAGTTACATTCAGGGCCGGCCTAAGGGGTGTGCGAAGTATGCAGCCGCACACTCGAGCTTTTTGGGAGGGCATAAAAAGGGGTATAATTTTATCCTAGGGGCATCCATGAACATCCTTAATATAAGTCTTGTACACTCGCCATTTTCACCTTAGGCCGACCCTGGTTACATTAATGTTTCTTTGATGTTTATTTGTTAACAAAAACGTAAATATTATTCTAAACATTAAATGTTACTAAAACGATTCAGCGTAACATTTCTTGCAAAACAAGTGAAAGCAGTGGAGGGACACACCTTATTGTTGGTCTTTAAAACTTGAAAAAGAAGTTAACTAACTATTCAATGGTATTACACTATTGTCACAGTATAGTAATATATACAGTACTCCAACTTCATACAAACGGACGAAGCACGAGCTATGTCTACGCGCCTACGATCTCGGGATACGCTTGGGACGCAAACATTCGCGACTGTGCCGCAGTGACAAACGGCCCATGTGTTGTTTTTTTTTTTAACAATAACCGCACGATTTTTTCACTGAAAATAATTTCAATTAGGTACATATTTAATATGACGAGTAGGATCTATTTGTGCTGATTTTGGTTGCATGAATACGCCAATAACACATCCAGAGATAACTTATTTTAGATTACCTGGAAACTCTGAAAGGTTAAGGTTTAAAGACTATAAAATAATTTTACTTAATAGTAGGTAGGTACATAATGTGTCTTTTTAATGGATAAGTATTTTTAATTTTTGGATTTTTTATACTTTAAAATTTAATAATAAAGCATTTAGTACGTCTCAGTCGAGGCGTAAATATTTTGTTTGTTGACTGATTTGTTATTCAAACATAAACATGGTTTTTTAATTAAATCTAACAATCAGAACAACACGCATTTTTATTGAACACTTCCTATTCAATTCACAAAGTATTTTATTTGTTTATATAAAAAGAGTATATTTACAATCACAAAACTAAATGAAAACTCAAAGTAGGCAAATATAATTCAAATGCTGGAGGCGGGTAGCCCTATCGCATGTTTAAGTAGCGCGCGGCTGTAGCACGCTGTAGCACCACGTAGCACTGTAGGCATTTATTTCAAAGATACGGCCGAGTTACAATACTGTATATATTACTATACTGTGCTATTGTAGTTTTACAGTCTATAGAAGATTTCTAATATGACGTATGTAATTGACAAATTGATTGACCTCACTAAAAGAATATCTGTTAAGTTGGAACTTTTTTGGATAGTTTGTGAGTTATAAATATTTTCGTTGAATAAGTAAAAGAATAGGGATGTCTTCATATTCAAAATTTAACACACTGGTTCGAACTAATGACACGCTGAATTGACATTTTGAGTCTTCTAACAACGTCAAATTTTGAAAAATGTTTTTTCGAGTATTCCATTCTATTCTAGTCTATTGATCTTTATTTGATGCCAATGATGAGATGACATTATCGCAGTTAGTTTTGAATGGGGCCATAATAACGAGAACGAAAAGAGTATTAACTTGAAAGTCAATTAAAACGACGTCCAAGTAAGTAATTGTTGGTATCTTACTATAATTACTGTATTTGTTTATATTATGGTGTACAATAAAGAATATTATTATTATTATAGCAATAACATATTTAACTAATTAGACCATAGTAAAACTAGAGAGTAGACGAAATTAAAACAGTCGTCTGGTCGCACTTCTAGTGTTTGCTAATAAACTTAACAAGTACTTAAGTATCGGGGAGACTGTTTATTGCCTCATTGGTGTTTCTCTTGACGCGTGATCGTAAATTATTTACGTCACGATTGAATGGTACGCCCTAAGCTAAAGCGGGTTGTAAACTTTCATGATTCCACTTTATGACGCAATTCGTGTTCATTTTATAAATGATCGTTCTAAATGTTGTCCTGTGTTGTTGTTTTTTGTTAATGTTTCACTTGCGTAAAATTGTTCTATATAACTACCTTAGACTTGTGTTAATGGGCGTAGCTAGAGAAAATGAAGAATGTGGGTGAGAAAATGTAAAATTGTTTTCCACCATCCCAAAAATATAAAAAAAAAACTTTTTATTAGGAAATAATTCAATGTTATATATGTATGTCGGTCAACAGTTTGTATTAGGTATTAATAGTGATGCCGTCTGTTATTTAATTATAAGAAAAAAATAATGTTTTCCTATACTTATGTATAAAATCACGGTACAAGACATATCACATATAGGATTATTTACAAGTATATTATGATTATAATTTGTACAAACTAAAGTGTCTCTAAATATTATTCAAATATTGAATGAGATTTTTATAAAAGTATTTTAATTGATTATTCATTTATAAAAATTACAATTAGTAATTATGGGTATAGTAACATACAAAAACTTAACAACTATTTATACATCCTTTATTCTGAAACAAAGTTTTAAGAAAATGCTTAACTAGATGCAACTTATATTTTGCTATAAATCCAATTCGATTTCAATATAACTTTATGTAATACCAGGTAAAGTTTTTAATACCTTGCAGTACGGAGTGGAACAAATAAATACCTTACGATTGCGGAACATGTCTTGCGAGTTAAAATCAGTTTCTACTCAGTGTAGAGAAGTACTAAAGCATACATTGCGAGCGGAGCCCAAGTCAGTTCTATCAGACGTTAATTTGTACAAGATTCGATTAGAACTGTGATATTTTTATTTCTACGTAGATATTTCATTTTAGTATATAAAATGTAATCAAAAAGTTTTTCAAAAATATATATTTTTTAAACTTTATTGTACACCACATTTAAGAATTATCGAATCAAATTAAAATAAATACTTATAAGTTAGTTGTACTATACAGCTGGCGGTGTTATTGCTTTATAGCGATCTCTTCCAGACAACCTTATGGATAGAGAATTTGCTAGTGGAAAGTAGTAGGTATAAATCATGCACATATATGTATACACATATGTGTATACACATACTCATACAGATAAATATTACATTATACTTTTATATTTAAATTATAATCCTAATGTAAAATATGTGAGTATAATAATTATAAATTTAAATATATGATAACGTAGGTCTCATCGGCAACAAGTGTGTTGTGAATACATTTTTTCACTCTAATATGCCTGAAAATCGAATTCTTGAAATGTTATTTTCATCTCTGGAAGGCTCAAGTGCGGTTTTACTTTTTATTTATTTCGGAGGGAGATCATTTAATTGCTTGCACGTGCGAGTTAAGAAGGGACATGGTTGACTTGCATTATAGTATAATGTCATGCATTCATGACTAATGTCGGTCACTTGTGTGTCACACACAAGTTGTGTCAGATGTTGTTCCAACCAACCAAGAATGTTATGGTGGTGGTGAACAGGGCCGGCTTAGGGCGAAAATTGCAAGTGTGCAAGACTCACATTTTATGCCCCTACGAGGGCTTCCGGGCCATCCCCCAGATTTTTTTTTGTAATTTAACGTTAAAAATAAACAGTTTTTGTAGACTTTTGCTCCTTTTAGAACATTAAATTTATGTCTAAATTTCTCTAAATTTGATTTAAATTAGAAAACAACAATTTGAGAACATAGTGAACCAATATTTACAGAGTTTAATAATGGCGCGCATACAACAAAAGTTTAGTGTATTTCAGAACTCATTGAGGTAGATCTTCGGTTTTACCTTGAAATTAACCTGTAATAGTTTTGAGACAAAGTTTCTTCTAGTTTAAATATTTTTGCTCAACATTGAAATCAATTACAAAAAATTTGTCATATTTTTTAAACCAAAATTGGCCAATTTTATGCCCCTCCAAAAGGCTCGAGTGTAAATATTTTCTTATTTGTAATTCCTATCTATGTAAATCTTTAAACGAGCAATTCTTGTATATATATATATAATCGGAATCTCGGAAACGGCTCCAACGATTTTCATGAAATTTAGTATGCAGGGGGTTTCGGGGGCGATAAATCGATCTAGCTAGGATTTATTTTCAGAAAATGTTGTTTTATCCCTTTTTTTACGCAATTAAAAAATACCATTAGAATACGAAGGTAAATTTCGCTGTCATTGACAAGCTTCTATTAGCTCGGATAGAAGTCGGGCGGATTCGAAACCAGAAAACCTGAGTTCGAATCCAGGATTCTACAGACCAATCTTTTTTTCATTTTTTTTTTTGAATTAAGAGCTCTTTTTATTTTTTATTTTAATAACCAGTTCCTATTATTTTACTTTTATGTCGGTAAGATCGAAAATATTATTTATGTTTCATCAATATGTAATGTATCTAAATATAATTTAACCGAGCAAAGCTCGGTCATCCGGGTACTGTAAATTAAACTCTAAAACTTACCATTTAACTTTACATATTCTCGTACATTTTGTTTATCGATTTCCCATATCCTTAAAAGGAACTAGAAAGATATCATTTGGACGTCGCGATCATGCAACGACGTGGACTTTTTCTGAACATTTCTGAAAGGACACCATCAATTACGAGCATTCCTTTTAACAAGAAGACAAAATGGACTAAATCAGATATCACGTAGCCGGTTTATTGCGAG
Source organism: Euphydryas editha (assembly GCA_036937285.1). Lineage (NCBI taxonomy): Eukaryota > Metazoa > Arthropoda > Insecta > Lepidoptera > Nymphalidae > Euphydryas > Euphydryas editha. The sequence goes on from JAUPFZ010000001.1 coordinate 6,375,921, forward strand.
TTCGTCTCCCTTCGTGACCCGGTGTTCCAATATACGTGTTCGATTGACCGTGTAACTGTTGTGCCCGACAGCCTTTCATATCAAAGAGCCTTGTTAAATGTTATAATTTTTGTATTACGGTTCTACGCTCGTGGGAGATTTATATTGTATTGTGCTACAAGCGAAAATTTAAATGTATTTTTATTTACTTTTGAAAAAATTGGTCGGACGTCTTTTTCCTAATAAAAATTAAAAAGTCATATTTTATTTTTCATTTATTTAAAAAGAAAAAAATGTTTTGAACTGTGTTGAATTTTGTATGACTAATAAATGAATAGAATAATAATACGCGTTAGGTAAAAATATCCCAGTAATTGTATTAAGGAATACATATGTAATATTATTTTTTAATTTTAATCTTTCAAGTTTTTTATATTTCTTCTGTCTTATATTTGAAAACCGTTCTAGTGTATTAGTGCGAGGAGCCGCCTCAACGCTGGCAGTCGCGGGTTCGATTTCTGCTCAAAGCAGATATTTGTACAAATATTTGTCTGTGGTCTGGTCTTCTTGTGGATCTCTCCGCCGTGCCTCGAAAAGCACACAAAGCCACCAGTCCTGATTGTGATCATAGATCAGATGATAGCAATCGTTATTTATGGTAGGAAAAATATCCGACCGAATTTTTCCATCTGCAGTGGAGCAGCGTGGTGCATTAAGATCCAACCCTTCGTCTATATGGAGAAGAGGCTTTTGTCCAGTATTGGATTCAGTTAAATTCAGTTTAGTTCAGTTTTATAATTAAATTTATTTGAGACAAATAATACAAACAGTAATATTTAAGAAGTAATGTATACATTTTTATCTTCGCTACACTTGTAGACACGTATAATTGGGTTTCTTATTTTCTACTAATGGTATAGCGAAACAAAACTATTTCCTTTTGGAAAATATTCAATGCAAAGCTTTGAATTTTCTCGGTTCAGTAAAAACGTTTTGTTCAGGTATATAGGCTTTTTAAATATCCCGGTTTTATCCCACAGAATCCCTTGTATCTGTATATTTCTAAAACATGTATATTAGTCGTCGTTCATACTTGTAATTTAGCAAGATAGTACAAAAGTTAAATCGTACTCCTTTTATAATATTATTACCTACACGTATTATTGTTATAAAAACGGTAAATTTTCTGTGTCTATAATTATGGACTATTATTTTCTCAAAATGTCTTTTAAAATTGGTATAAAATACTTTATTCTCAAAACAACTTTCAGTTCCTCTCACAGATATTTGCACCTGAAAGACACATCTAGAGACTACAACATACTAGCTTCTGCCCGCGGCTTCGCCCGCTTCGCCGTGGATTTCGGTTATCGTGACCCAAAAAAGAATCCTTTGTTACTTGTAATACTTCCAAGAATATGTGTGCAAAGTTTCTGACTGATATCTAGTTTTCGCGTGATAGCGTAACAAATAAACATACTTTCACATTTATTTTAAGTATGATTTATTTACACATGAATTAAGACATACATGTACACTTGCGAGTGCAGATATATGCGCTTTTATGTGATTATTTATATTTGATGATACGTTAGCGGGACTGACTATTCCTCTAATATGTTGTAGGTTTTATTCTCACATAATTATGACATATACAAACAATTTTCGTGGTACAGGTATTTGTGGTTGTGCTATAAATTTTGATCCGATAATTAAGATATCCTAGAATTTTAGAGTAGAAAAATGTGGTATGGTAATAAAAAATTATCTATACAAATAATAAATCTGTTAAAACCTCCGTTTTATTAATACACTATATATCATCAAGAATAAATTTCAATAGCGCGTTTTTTTTTCGTATCAGCGCCATCTCTTATCGTGTTTTTCTTTGTTCACGTATCACGTAAAAAGTACAAAACCATTGTAAATAACTTTAATACATAAAAATTAGAAATAACTCACAGTATAATTTAGTTTTTGTTTCATTGTAATTAAATTTAAAAATAAGTATTTAAGTAAATAGAAATAGGTACCTACGCTGCCAACGCCATCTGGTCTAAGGAATCTTAAAAACTCACAAAACTTATTTTTGAGTTATTATTTTGTTAAACTTAAAAGTTTACTAAATATGTCGGATAGGAATAGAAATCTTTTTAATATTTTAGATAAACATCATTTTCAATTAATATACTATTAAGTTAAATATTAATTATGTTAAATGTCACTAAATATAAAAACGATATTCTACAATTATACGATAGATGGCGCAGATAATTTTCTGAATCGCGCTGACCAAAACTTCGGCCAAAAGAATGACACTCGCCCGTATTTAGAAAACTGTTTTTCTTTTTTGCATTTAATTAAATACTTATATATATATATATATATATATATATATATATATATATATATATATATATATATATATAAAGTAGTATAATAATATATATATATATATATATATATATATATATATATATATATATATATATATATATATATATATATATATATATATATATATAAAGTCGTGTTAGTTACACCGTTTATAACTCGAGAACGAGTGGAACGATTTTTATGATTTTTGTGTTTTTGGATTTGTCTTCGTCGGGAATAATACTTATTAAAATATGGTATTCATCAATGAGAAAATAATTAATAAAAAAACAGTTCAAATGTTTCATCCGTACTATCTATATATATAGATATAATAAATCTGTCACTCAATCCGTCTATTATAAAATATTTTCCAGTATCGACGCAGGTGTAGGTGATTAAAAATATAAATGTATAATTTTTAAAATTTTAGTTAAATACCAGTGCGAAGCTGAGGCGGGCCGCTAGTATAATTTTAATGCTATTAAATACTTTGTTGTAAAAAAATTTGGGATCCCTGTTTTAACCTCTCAAATCATTGTGAGACGTTCTCTTATTACCCGACTGCGACAGAAGGAGGGTTATGTTTTTCGAGTGTATGTATGTATGTATGTATGTATATATGTATGTATGTATGTATGTATGTATGTATGTATGTCCATTTCTTTGGCACGCCCTACAGCCCAAACGGCTGGACGGTTTTTGACATATGAGGTGTCGTTGGATTTGTCTAAATTGTAGTAGTGACATAGGCTATATAAATTTTCAAAATGGCGCCCGCAATTGGCGGAATGAGGGGGGGGAGTTGATTTTTTTTCTTACTGTAGCAAAATGGGTATCAAATGAAAGCTAGTAAATTGTTTTATTCTTTTTAGTTTATAATAAGAGTATTTTACGCAGTCGGGTTTTTTGATTTTTTTAATGAAGCATACTTGTTTTGTTTTGTCATTAGTATGATAGCGAGGTGGTCTATTTATGTGATCTACTATAATTTAAATCCACAAAAATATTATTTAATTTGACAAAACCAGTAACAAACCTGGTATAATATTAAATTGTAACTCCAAGTTTCTAACTTCGCAATGTAAATGTTTCCTTTCTAGGCCAAGATATTCGCATATATAATAAAATTTCACAAACGATTTTATAATTGCCATTAATATAAATTTAAAGTCTTTATAAAAGTCTATAATAGCCAAAGCATGTTATTAAAAGAGTTTATATAATTTTTAGGTTTAGTAACGTTGGTTTTCATGCCGGACTTATGACTGATTTTAATACGTTTGTAATGTATATGTTTAAAAAAAAGTAACTATTGAGTTTCATGCCGATTCTTCTCAACAGAATCTACATCCTGAATCGGTGGTGGTGGTAGATTCACATTAAAAATAATTAATAAATTAAACATTACTATATATATATATATATATATATATATATATATATATATATATATATATATATATATATATATATATATATATATGTACTTCCAAAAATAACGATTCAAAAGTGCCTTTGAAGTAATCAAGGAATTTTTGATTTTGATTTGGTTAATTCATAACATTTCGTCTCTTTCAATTATCATACTCGTAAATCATAATCATTTATAATCCTGGGTAATGTGACAGTGAATATCCCATGTAAATAATTCATCATCATAAAATAATGATTTTAAATAAAATGAAATTAATAATTAATTACTAAAAACTTTTGTTTAGTTAATTGATTATTGTTGTACTTAGTAACGATATGCTAGATGTACAGGTTCATTAATTAAGAGTTTTAAACCACCTAAATAAAAAAGAAGTTATCTTTTAATGTTTTTATTTTCATAGAATATTGAATATCGCTAGCTTATCGACGAATAATATTAATATTATGAATATTACTTTTCCAAGAAGATTCAAAATAACCGTGTGTGATATCGGAAATTGCACAATATCATCTAAAATAGAAACTTTTATAGCAAATATCTTAGTGTTTCATATAATTATAATCTAATATAATTTATCGTACACCTACACTAATGTTACAATTTTGAATTACTTACTCGATTATTTATTTGCAAACCTAATAAACAACAAAGGTAATTCAATAAATTGATAAAAAGCATTCTATGCTCAATTTTTTTTTATTCCGTATTGATTTTTATACTTACTGAGTCTTAGCTACATATCATTGTTAGGGATTTTTGCATGCAGTCTACTGATTTTGCTATTTATTCGGACACCCACCACCTCAGTCCCCCGAGATCGTGGACGCTGTAAAGGGTCCGAAACGTCGGGAAATACATAATTTAAAATAAAATATTGTAAAACTAAAATTTGAAATAAACGCGATAAAATCCGTTTTTAGACTTTTAATTAAAATAGTATTTGAAGATCGTACAAATACGAATATTACCTACTGATGTTGCTTTGCGTTTAAATAATAACCCAAGGTTGTTAATTAGTGATATATTTATCACGTAAAAAATAAATTAAGTAATATTTTGATATTTATAATTATCACGTTTTTTACGTTGTACTTTGACGGTTCTTAATTTATTATTTATATTATATAATTGTGTCAATGTAGTTAATGATTGCTATTAATCACCATCATTCTCATTATCGTCATATCAGCCATTAGATGTACACTGCTGAACGTAGGCCTCCCCCATCGACTTTCAGAGCGACCGGTTCAAAGCAGCCTCCATCCAACGGCTTTCGGCGACTTTCCTTAAGACGTCTGCTCATCTTGCGGACGGATGTGCGACGCTGTGCTTCCCTATGTCGGCAACCTTTGATCGTCTGCGGATCTCATCATTTCTGATTCGATCTTGCAGAGAAATACCAAGAATAGCCCTCTCCATTGCATGCTGTGCGACTTGGAGCTTGGTTAAAAGGCCCATAGTCAGAGACCACGTCTCAGATTACGTATGTCATCACTGGTAGCACATATTGGTCGAAGACTTTGGGCACTAAGGTATAACGGATGGAAAGACGTTTTTTAACTTAAAAAAAAAGTTTTTTTAAATGAATTCTATTATAATAAAGAATCTAAAGAAAAGTGTACAAAAATAAATTGACGAGTTTTTTAAGCGCGCTGTTTGCAAGAGCAAATTTTTGAAATTGACTATTTTGTCAAAGTGACAGTAAAAATGTTCCCCGTAGCATATTTTTTTATATCGAAAGTATAATTAGAATAAACGTATTAGTAATAATGATTACTTAACTTACATTTATAACTTATCTTTAAAAGGCTTATATTATCTTTATTATGAAAATGTACAAAGTGATTTTAATATTAAAATATATTGATTCAGGAGTTAAGTTATAACTATAAACGTTAACCTATTTTGAAATTACCGAAACTAAGGACAAGTAAATCACGTGGGACGTCTAGATGCACATGCATATTACGAGTATACCATCGAATAAGAGAATAAGACCTTCTTTGAACTGACTAAAGAAAATGGATAGCAATTAATGTATATATACTCTAGTTATAAATATATATTTACACAATAACGAAAATTTTCAATAAGCAACCAAAAGTCGGAGTCCGTGTCAAGTAGACTAGAAGAATTTGTTCGGCTTCACAGATATTTTATTGAAACAAATATAAAAGTCGATGTGACGCCTAGAAGCTCGTGCTCGTTCACGTGAAAATAAATTAATTGCCATTGGTTACGTCCAAGTGGCGTAATTGCTTTGTTTTCATGAGGGACAACTGATCAAGTGAGAAAAAATAATTGATTTCTGTTTGTAACTACTCTTTGATATTAATCAAATTATTTTTATACTAGACGTCCTTCGTGGTTTCTATATTTGTATCGTATTCGCAGCTTTTTGTATATATATTGCAGCTTAAGTTAATTTGAGATAAATGGTGGAAACGTTTTGAATAGGCGATGTTATCCCCGTATCATATAATTATAATGATTAATAGATTTTAATATAACGAGATTTATATGAGAGCATGAACAATTTATTGTTTTGTTACTTGACAGTTACACATATACAATAACTATATGGAGTCATGGTTTAATAATAATTTAAATTACATACATTAATAATAAAAAATCTCATTAAGTAATAGCTATAGATTTATTTAAAGTAAATTTAATTGGAGCAAAGTTTTAAAGTAGCTTAAATTAAAATGGACTGTTAAGATTATCCCTACAAAGTCGCATTAAATAGTTTTTGCTCAACTGGTTTACATTAATATGAGATAAATTATTTTATTATATTATTAAAAATATTACTCTTTAAACTTTACTTTGATTTGCCATTATAATGTTAATATATGTGTTTTACTTTTAAATAATAATAAATTACTAACTATGTAATTTTATAAAGCAACGACAGTGCAATTAAGAAGTTCTTTTTAAAAATAAAAAAATAAACTTTTTCATATAGACAGACTAGCTTTGTACCGAAACCACGTAACAAAGCATATTTTATTAAAAAGAAAACATTAAAAACTTTTTGGTAATTCCTGCTACAAAGATCTGAATCCAGATATACGTACTATGTCTGTAAGCACTAGAGTGTGTGTCGTTGTTTTTTCATTGACCGAGTACAATAGCTACTGGAATAATAAGGGAGAATAACTTAACATTTTTTCATCGAATATTGACAGTAAATTTCTTTTATTTTTACTATATTATGTTAAGTGCTTGTGTATGTGCATACATAAGTAAACATTATACTATGATAAACACAAATTCATCCTATTCTTAATAGTTTCGTGTTGATTTTATTAATTGTTTATACTACTCATATCAAAACGCTCAGAAATTTATCTTAAGTTGCGATCCTAAGTAAGTAAGATACGAAGCCTAATTGAACATACATAGATTCCATTATGTATATTAGCGATTGTTTACCTACGCAAATCACTCGTTGAATATGCAACATCTAGTTTAGAAGCTCAAGCATGTGCTTAGACTATTAATTTTCTACGTCACGACTTTAAACAAATCCGCTTCATCCGCCTCGATCAGATGAGATCATCTCTTTAATCTGTTATGAACTTTGACACCTTGGAGTATGTGTGTGCGTTGATAACATGATTCTGTATTTTTCCGAGAGCTCAAAAGCTATTTAGAAGTAATCTTAACTCAAATTATTTTGGCCTTTGGCCGACTGATCAGGATTAGTTTTCATAAATTTAGAAGAGGAAGGCAACTAGATGGTGTTACACGGTTGAAAGCAGAGATAAGGCATGCATGCTAGATCATTTCTCCGGTCACCCTGAGCTTAGTTTCGCTGTTTACGAAGTGAAGATGGTGGTTTCTTTATATGGAGCGTGGTATCTTTTCAGATAGGTACACCAAAAAGGATGATACATTACATACATTAGAGGTAGAATATATATAATGTGAAATATAAAAAATTGTGATCTTGAGGTATCTTGTTATTTCAGACATTTAGTTTGCGAGAAAAAGACGTAAAAAATATTAGAGAAGTTTATCCCGTATTTGATCTTATTCAATTTTAAGCCCCGAGTTTTATGTCTGCAGATACGAGTTCATTTTAAAGGCTGCTGCACATCACACGACAATTTCTTTTGTCAGCAAGACATGTCTAGTGTCAGATCGATAGAAGTCATTGAGACAAGATGTTTCCTAATTATATGAAATTAAAATTTCTTTCGTCTTTGATGACATTGTTTAAATAAAGGAATACATAGAAACAGTAGCTTTTTATGTAATTTTTGTTGTTATGATAAATAAATAAAAACATTACGAATTTTCCAAAGTGCTTCAAACTAATTTCATCTTAAATTACAACTTTAATAAGCGTTCTTAAGAGAATTATAACAAGAGAGTTTCTTATTTACAAAATGAATATAGATTTTTTATTTTCAAAATAATAAAATAGTGACTATTTTCGATTTCTTTAATAACAATACTTAGAATATGAAATTAATGTTGTGTATTATAATAGTGATAAAGTCTTCCTCTGTGACATAATAAGGCCAAAATAGTGAACGTTCTTTTTCCGTTATTATCGCGTCCAAAATCTGCAACCTTTGTTTTTGTTTATAAGGTTAAATAGTGTACAGGCATATAAGACAAAATTCTTGCCTACACAAAAAAAAAATGCGTGTCTAGTTCAAAAAAGTCTTGTGATGTGTGGCAGCCCTTATTGTTTACGGTGGTTTATAAAAGTTATAAATTTTCAAATAGTTTCTAGAAATTTTGAAAACGCGTAAACATGAAATCATATGACTATATACTGATTTTAACAATCGTCAAAAACCTCACACTTTAAGACTTAATTTCCAAAACTCTTCTAAGACCAATAACGCGCTACTCTATTTATTTTCTACTGTCTATAATAAGAAAATAAAATTACTTAGTGATTGAGTGATTTATCATTTTTTTTTTTTTTTTGTCGCAGGGGAATCCATTTACGGATGATATCCAGGATGCCCGGGTCGGCAGTCCTAGACCTATGTCGGACTCGGCACTTTGGGAGTGCAATACCGTACTAAACCCCTGCGGGAGCCTTCAGCCGCTTTAATTGGAGGGTCCCGGATCTGCAGGCAACAGGATCCCTCCAGCGACAGGCTGGCCTCGGCGAAAAGGCCAGACTTCTCCTCCATGGGGACTGTCCGGCTCACCTCTGAACAGTCCCGACGACGCCGTATCTAGCAGGACCGGGTTCCCATCCCGGCCCGACACGGGCACAGGGGCGTTACTGGAGGCGTATTAAGTAGCGCCTCCTACGCACCCCCATTCGTCGCCCGCGGATGGAGGCCACGTCGGCGGCCTCCTCTCTCACTCGCTCGTCGGCCTCCTTCTGGGACATTACTGTCTCGCAGAAGGAGACCATCGCCTTCCAGGACTCGTCGTCGCCGAGCATCGCGATGATAATGCTCGGAAGCGACAAGTCCCCTCCGAGGACCGACGTCAGACTTTGACGCAGCGCCACCCATCTCGGGCACACCTCGAGAGTGTGCTGGGCGGAGTCCACCGCCGCGCCACAATCGTGACATTCAGTCGTCGGCTCCCTCTGGGCCGTCCGGCACAGGTAGTCACCAAAGCAACCGTGCCCGGTGAGAACCTGCGTCAGACGGAAGGTGAGGGGCTTGCGTTTTCGACGCATCCACCGCTCAAGGACCGGGCGAATGGCAGCCGTTACGCGTGTGCCGTACGGCTGCCCCACCAGGTCCTCCCCCCACCTCCGCATAAGCGCTTCCTGCCCTATCCGACGCACCCGCAGGATCCCGTCCAACGTAGGGTTCTCACCAAGAGCCCTCCTACCCGAGACGTATGAGTAGGTCTCGGCAAGAACCTCCGCCACGAGCTCTCACGGGGGGTCGCCGGCTAGAGCAGTAGCTGCAGCCCACGATACCGTACGGTACCCCCGAATCACCCTCACCGCGATTGTTCGCTGCGCAGCACGAAGCGCCGCCTTATTTTTCGCGGTGAGGCGATCCGCCCAAACCGGGGCACCGTACGTCGCCATACTCCGGCAGACTCCGGAGTACAGCTGCCTGCAGGCGGCGCTGGGTCCTCCGAGGTTCAGGAGGAGTCTGCCCAGCGCACTCGCCGCCTTCACGACCTTCGGTCCCACCATCGCGAAATGTGGGCCGAAGGTCCACCTTCCGTCCAGGATGAGCCCGAGATATTTCATTTGCGGGCTCATCCTGACTCTCCCCTCTCCGATCTGAAGGGTAGCCCCCGGTGGAGGTCCCTTGCGGCCGGTCCCGCGGAAGAGCAGGGCTTCGGTCTTGTCAATCCTGACACGAAGCCCTAAACTCTCTATGCGGCTGATCACGAGGTCGAGTCCGACCTCGGCCAGCCGCGCCGCCTCCTTGTAATTTCGTCCCCGGGAATAAATGAGGGTGTCATCCGCATAGCAGATGACACCCATCCCGGGGAGAAGACGGCCTCGCAGGACCCAGTCGTACCCGATGTCCCACAGGATCGGACCCAGAACCGATCTCTGCGGGACACCGCAGCCGACTCGCCGCCACTCCACGGACCCCGACCGGTTCTCGAGGCCTACCCTCCGATCAGAGAGGTACGCCTCCAAGAGTGATTTATCATTGTCGAGTCTAAACTATTGAAGCTTGAAACATGTAATTTCTCAAGTAGGACTCTCTTAAAACGTATTTCAAAAGTGGATATATTTAAATATATACAATATAAATAATATATTTATAATATATTTATAATTAAATATGTATTACACCCAGACTCGGGTGAGAATCAAACCCACAACCCTAGAGTCGAAAGCAGGGTGGGTCATTGACAACTGTGCCAACAGGCAAGTTATATACATATTATATTATATATGTAATATATTATTTTTGGTTGTAATATATTATTAAGGTTTTGATTACCTTACATTTGATATATATATATATATATATATATATATATATATATATATATATATATATATATATATATATATACATATTTCTGCGTTATTCGAAATTCTATGCTTAGAGTGTTGAAAATGAAATGGAAGTTCTTCGTCGAATGGAATTTTACCATTTTAAAAGCAGGAAGATGTTTTATTTTTTGGCTTCCATTTAGAAAAAAAAAAGTTTCTGTGGGTGTTCTGTAATTTATTTACTACAAGTGTGAAAGTTTTTATTTGAGCTTTTGAACATTTAATTGAATAAATAAATATGCTAGACTCGTATGATTAATACTTCATACTTTTTCACATATTATTTCAATTTTCACAAATAAAAAAAGGCAAATATTGAGCATTAGAAGGTTTTGCAAACTGCTAAAATGGAGACATAATAATTAAGTTAAAACGAACTCGATTAAAACAATAATAAATAAAACGTAATTAGCTGCAGGTGGAAGAGATTCATTGTTTTATTAGTGGATTAATATATAAATCATTATTACATGGTGTCTTTGTTTAGCAGGAGATCATTTAGAGGCTGTTAAAGTTAAGTAAGGGAAGTGAAGACAACTGCACGAAATAACATTTTAAAAGTTTTGGATTATTAAGCAAAACGACATTATCAAGTCCATAATTATTCATTTATTGTAACCGTTATCACTTTTTTTACAAGTAGAAAATTTAAAATTCTTAGACCATTCTACGTTTCTCGAATAATTTTTGTATTTAGATTTCATTTTATCATACACTTTGTCGTTTTATATTTCATTAGTTTCAGCCCGTGGATTCGCCCGCGAGGATGTCGGTTATCGCGACCAAAAAAAAACATATCCTATGTTACTTCTAATACCTCTAAGAATAAGTGTACAAATTTTCATTATGATCGGTTAAATAATTTTCGCGTGAAAGCATAACAAACAAACTTACTTTCGCATTTATAATAATAGTATTTCATAAATAAAATAATAATAATTACAATATTGTCATATTTATATCAAAAACAATAACTGTACTGTATCAGGCTGTAAACAACCCACTGCTGAGCGAAGGCTTCTTCTCCATATAGAAGAAGGGAACAAAAACAATAGAAATAAGATGAATTTACTTTTTTATTAGTCTTTTAGTTACTATTACGCAACCATTCTACAGAAACAAATTATAATACCCATAGAGTTAAATTTGTGTAAGTTGAGTTATTATTCATCAAATTAATCTTATAAATTTTGTGCACAAATATTAAGTTTTTAATAATTTAATAATAATTTCTAACATCAATAATTGTTTCTTAAAATCAAAATACATATAAATTCATTTCGGCCTAAATGTTACTTGGATCACTTGGTTTTCAAGCTCTCTTAATCTGTACATTCATATAGAGACATATCTGTCAAAATAATTAGCCAAATTAATCGCTGCTTAAATGATTTAGTACGACGGTCCCAAATGATCTAATTATCCGGTGCATGTACTCAAATACACAATAACTAATGACTGGGCTATGTCTATCAATGGTCCGTGAGTGAAAATTAATTATGTTGTTTAGTTACAGTCGATTGTAGATATTGAATTTCTGAAATGTGAGTTAACATACTGTTCTCTTATATTTACGCGAATTTTACTCACTCAATAGTACATGGACGCTGTAAAGGGTCCGAAACGTCGGGAAATAATTTAAAATATTGTTAAACTGAAAAGTTTTTAATAAACGCGATAAAATCCGATATACACTTTTAATCAAATATGAGTTAACATGTTGTTAGAGAATAGTCAAAATAATATGAGTAGATATAGTTCAGATCAGATATTCGTTATCAAAAATCAAAATCAAAAACAACTCTATTCAAATAGGCCCCACGAGCACCTTCGAATCGTCATTTTACAAATTAAAACTTCAAAGTGATTATTATATTTTGTAAAAGTAAAGCTACCATCGATTCGGAATGTAGATTATGCAGTGAAGAATCGGCAAGAAACTCCGCAGTTACTCTTTTGAAAATAATATATAAACTATGTTTTAGTACAAAATTAGTAATATCTTGCATGAAATACAGCGCCCCTAAGTCCACACATCTTTATCGACTAAGTAATCCTGCATCGAATAATACGCTTTATCTATAATTTTTTTTTAAATAAAATCATTAAATTTATGTTGAGACAATTGCAAAATTGACTTGAAATTGTTACATTTGAAAATTGTAATATTTCTTTAAAAATTTTCAAATAACATGACAAACTGATTCCTATAGTTTTTGTTTTGTTTAATTTTAAGGATAATAAGAATAAATCTTTTATGGCTTACGATAATGAGCATGAAGTAAATAAAGTTAATTTTCTAATTTGTCAACGTGTTTCAAAAATAATATTATTTTCTTTAAAAACTTAGAATAATAAAAGGTATTCAAAATTATAAAAAGTAACCTTTAAATATAAAGAAAGGTAAATCCCTCCCAATATTTAAAAACTCCGTTAAGAGGAATTAACTTAATAATGGGGACGATTCAAATTAAGTTTCTTTTTTTTTCTTTCGGTGTTATTGACCATAATTTGTATTCGATAGTTTTGGTATATTGATTATTGTATTATGCTATGTTCGTATATATGTATAGTGTTTAAGTATTAATGTGTAAATATTTGTATGTATGTTTATTATAATATAATTGCACGACCTAATCGATCTCTCTTAAAATAATTACTGCAACTTATTTCGGGTTGTCTGGAAGAAATGGCTAAGTAGCCTTATGGCTAGACCGCTCCTTATACTTCACATTTTGTAATTATCACAAAACTGTCTTGTTTGTATATTTGTATAGAGACATATCTGTCAAAATAATTAGCCAAATTAATCGCTGCTTAAATGATTTAGTACGACGGTCCCAAATGATCTAATTATCCGGTGCATGTACTCAAATACACAATAACTAATGACTGGGCTATGTCTATCAATGGTCCGTGAGTGAAAATTAATTATGTTGTTTAGTTACAGTCGATTGTAGATATTGAATTTCTGAAATGTGAGTTAACATACTGTTCTCTTATATTTACGCGAATTTTACTCACTCAATAGTACATGGACGCTGTAAAGGGTCCGAAACGTCGGGAAATAATTTAAAATATTGTTAAACTGAAAAGTTTTTAATAAACGCGATAAAATCCGATATACACTTTTAATCAAATATGAGTTAACATGTTGTTAGAGAATAGTCAAAATAATATGAGTAGATATAGTTCAGATCAGATATTCGTTATCAAAAATCAAAATCAAAAACAACTCTATTCAAATAGGCCCCACGAGCACCTTCGATTCGTCATTTTACAAATTAAAACTTCAAAGTGATTATTATATTTTGTAAAAGTAAAGCTACCATCGATTCGGAATGTAGATTATGCAGAGAAGAATCGGCAAGAAACTCCGCAGTTACTCTTTTGAAAATAATATATAAACTGTGTTTTAGTACAAAATTAGTAATATCTTGCATGAAATACAGCGCCCCTAAGTCCACACATCTTTATCGACTAAGTAATCCTGCATCGAATAATACGCTTTATCTATAATTTTTTTTTAAATAAAATCATTAAATTTATGTTGAGACAATTGCAAAATTGACTTGAAATTGTTACATTTGAAAATTGTAATATTTCTTTAAAAATTTTCAAATAACATGACAAACTGATTCCTATAGTTTTTGTTTTGTTTAATTTTAAGGATAATAAGAATAAATCTTTTATGGCTTACGATAATGAGCATGAAGTAAATAAAGTTAATTTTCTAATTTGTCAACGTGTTTCAAAAATAATATTATTTTCTTTAAAAACTTAGAATAATAAAAGGTATTCAAAATTATAAAAAGTAACCTTTAAATATAAAGAAAGGTAAATCCCTCCCAATATTTAAAAACTCCGTTAAGAGGAATTAACTTAATAATGGGGACGATTCAAATTAAGTTTCTTTTTTTTTCTTTCGGTGTTATTGACCATAATTTGTATTCGATAGTTTTGGTATATTGATTATTGTATTATGCTATGTTCGTATATATGTATAGTGTTTAAGTATTAATGTGTAAATATTTGTATGTATGTTTATTATAATATAATTGCACGACCTAATCGATCTCTCTTAAAATAATTACTGCAACTTATTTCGGGTTGTCTGGAAGAAATGGCTAAGTAGCCTTATGGCTAGACCGCTCCTTATACTTCACATTTTGTAATTATCACAAAACTGTCTTGTTTGTATATTTGTGGTGTACAAAAGTGTAAATAAATAAATAAATAAATAAAAACATGACAAAGTCATGGTGATGTTCCACTATCTATCGTCATCAGTATCGTAGCAGTCCAAGCCCACCACTTTATAAAAAAATTAAAATACAAAAAGTATATTATGATATGTACCTACATATATTTAATAAAAATACAGTTACGGACACGATTCGATCGATTTACAGCCGTTCCGGTTCCGTAAATCCGTCGGTCCCGGTTGCTATCATAAACACCTGATAGCGACTGTTACTCAGGTTAGAGAAATTATCCGCCAACCCGCAGTGGAGCAGCGTGGTGGATTAAGTTCCAACACTTCTACTATATGGAGAAGAGGCCTTTTCCAAGCAGTAGGACGCTTACAAGCTAATTAAGTTAAGTTCAGTTTACTTGATTTATTCTCGTTACGTTTCCATGTAAGATTTTGACACTATTTTTTTTAGTACAAAATTTAAGAGTTTGTAATCACTTAAAATTTAAGATATTTGATATTTTATTTTAAAAATATGATATTTTTTATAATATAATATGAGTTCGTTATATCGATTAAAAACCTTAACAGGAACCTTTGGTCAGTTTTAAATTAATTAATTTTTTCTCTAATGCGGTGTCTTTAGCTCGAAAGTCGTTAGCTCTTTTAAGACATCTTTCATATTTGCGACATTAAAACGTTAATAGCCTGCATTGGTGTTTATATTACTCTAAAGTTGTAGAAATATATTACAGTAACTCATATGAAATTCATCACGCACTATTATGTTATATGGATATTTGAGTGACGTTAAATTCCTAAAATAAATATGATCATTTTTACTCAATAACACTTGATGTACGGTTATCGTGTATTTTAAAGATTCGTAATGGAAGACATTTAGTTATATATATATATATATATATATATATTCAAATTATTAACACGAGCACTCTTTCTTGCAAACGTTCAACGTTCTTGCAAAATTTTTAATAGAGCCAACATCATGCCGCAAGTTAATTTAGTTAATTAACTTATTTTGGCTGTAATTATAAAACGGTATTAATGAATAATTTACAGTTTGTAGTGAATATGCATTTGGGTAAAAAAATTTGATTTACTTTGCAGGGTTCCTCTTTTATATATGATTACGTACATTAATTACGTCTTCAGATATAATAAATTTTCTATGCAATAGTCCAAATGTTATCTTATGTTATGCAACTTTAACTTTATATTAGACTAGCTTTTAGCCCGCGACTTCGTCCGCGTAGAAGTAGAAAATGGTTATAATAGGATTTTTATTTGTTTTTTTTTACGTTATTAATTTTGTTATAACATCTAAATTATTATGTTTAAATATTTGAATACTTATAAAATACAACAATCTTTATTATAGAAGGGGGATTTAAAGTTTAAATAAACAATAAAATAAAAATGAAAATTGTTATATTTTATGAACACGAAGTTCGGCCTTTGAACTCGAGAAAGTTACACGGGGGTATTATCTTTTTACAACGAAATCAAAATACTACACCTTCCGTAGTATTTCTTTATAAACAATATTTTTTGTTTTTCCTTCGGATGCTAGAATCACCAGGCTTCTCTGGAACATGCCACATATAACTGGCTGGAGCTTTCGCTCTACTTGAGCTACGTTACTGATGATATTCCCGCTACATTAAGAGTTTGACCTTAAGCTTTGTTTATAGTAAATACATACTCATATACACTCATACATTATATTACTATCCAGTTCCCGGAAATCACCATTTCCTATTTTAAGCAACAGGTCTGAGAACTTTCCGGCAGTAACATCTCCCCTCAGATGGACTCTAATATAAGGCTCAATTTCCTCACTGAAGGCCACAAATGCTTCTGTATTGTATCAGCCTGTAAACAACCCACTGCTGAGCGAAGGCCTTTTTTCCATATAGAAGAAGGAACTTAATCCACCATGCTGCTCCATTGCGGGTTGGCGGATAATATCCCACCATAAATGACGATAATTATAAGGTATCCATGACAACAAACGGGACCGACGGCTTTACGTGCTCTGCGGGGCACGTTGTTGAAACCCACAAGGACATATACCCAGACCTGAAACAAATATTGGCACAAATACAAATATCTGCCCCGAGCGGGAACGGAACCCGCGACGACTCGCACCACTACACCAGAACGGGACACCAAAAGTCAATAAGATTTTGTCTCTTAGATTTGAATAAGACCGCAAGTAATTATTTTTTAAATTTTGATTGACTCGGCACAGTTGGTAGTGACCCTGCTTTCTGCTCCAGGATCGTGGGTTCGATTCCCGCCTCTAGTCTGGGTGTAATATGTATTTATTTCTATATGTATTCTTTATATCCGCTCCTATGTCCGGGCCTCTCAAGCCTTGTTGGATAAAGTGTCCCACCGTTTTTTGACTTATTGCTCGTCTCTTCTTTTGATTATGATACGTGACTATGAATAAATATATATATATATATATATATATATATATATATATATATATATATATATATTTATTTATTTATTATTTGGCACAGTTACACGATACAAATCATGACATTTATTATACGAATAAAATACAAAAGAAGGTAGATAAATTTGCATCTCTATAGCAACTATGCACAACATGCAAATAAAATTAAACAATATATATATGGCTAATTAAATACTATACAAAATATAAACAAAGTGAGACACAAAACAATAATGGTAACTAAATGTTGTATAAAAGTGTTGTAAGCTATTAGTAAATGTTGTTTGCAAGCACATACATTATTTGGATCTTTTATTGCCCTAACAAATGAGTTGGGACTCTGGTGGAATATGTCTAGTTTCTTTGATAACAAATTATATTGCCTACAGAAGCACACCAGGGGATCGTTATAAAAAACTTTATTTTTTGCAGAAGGCACAACAAACAGATGTTGCTTACGATTAGACCTACTTGTGACCTTCAGCGAAACATGGCTCAAAACAGTGGTGTCGATTTTGGAATTAACCAATTTGTATAACATTAGAAGGTCGCTAACCTGACGTCTCACGTATAGTGTCTCTAGATTAAAACGCTGTAGCCTATCCGAATAGTTTACCAATGCCTGGCGTAACCCCAGTTTCGAAACAAGGCTTCGTACAAACCGCTTCTGTATCGCTTCGATCCTATTAATGTGATTCGCATATAATGGTGACCATACTACGCTATTGTATTCAAGCAAACTTCTTACCAAGCAAGTATACAGAGTAATCATACTACGAGTATGTTTAAATGGTTTTGAAATCCTATATATAAATCCCATCATTCGCCTTGCTTTAGAGATTATTGTGTCGTAATGTAGAGTACATTACGATAATAAAGGAAAGTTTTGAGTCAAACCATACGCCTAGATCACGTACCACATCTAAGCGATTTAACTGAACTCCCTGTACCATATACGACGACGGGACGAAGTTCCTTTTTTTTGTAAAGGTGATAACTTGACATTTTTCAATGTTAAGGCTCATATAATTTTCTTCACACCAACGAGTCAAGATATCGATATCGGATTGTAGAACATTACAATCAGCGGTAGAATGAATTCTACGATAGATTTTGATGTCATCAGCAAATGCTAGACATTCGCATTTGAGCTTATTTAAGAGGTCGTTCATAAACATCAAAAAGAGTAATGGACCTAGATTTGATCCCCGTGGAACACCAGATTCGGCAATAAATGGAGAAGACTCATAACCGCTGACTGTCACAAGTTGTGTGCGATTAAGCAAATATGAATGCAGCCACCGTAGAAGCGAACCATGTATACCTAAATGCTCAGCTTTAATACATAGAATCGTATGATCGACGCGATCAAATGCCTTAGCGAAGTCAATATAAAGTGAATCTACTTGTCCTGACTGATCAAAGTTGGAAGTAAGGTAATGCATGTAGCTCAGAAGATTAGTAGCAGTAGATCGAGATTTGACAAATCCATGCTGATGGGGACTTATAACAATCTTAAGGTGTGAATAGATATAATCATAAACCAGACATTCAAAAACCTTCGCAAAGCAATTAAGTATGCTTATTGGTCTATAATTAGAGACACATTTTTTATCTCCTGCTTTGTGTGTGGGAACTATCTTAGCCATCTTCCACATAGCAGGAAAATAACCATTACTCAAACACTTATTGAACAGAATGCTTAAAGGTTCAATTAAAGCAGAAGAACATTGTTTTATAAAGATTGGTGGAATTCCGTCAGGTCCAGCTCCCTTCCCAGTATTAATTGACTCAAGACAGGTCTTAATGGATTTGTCATCAATATAAATTGTGGATAGTGTCATATTTGATCGCTCAAAGTCAGGTATGTATGTTGATGAATTATTACGCTTGTATACAGATGAAAAGAATCTCGCAAATAAGTTAGCGATATCTTGACCACATTCAGCAGTATGCTCGCTACAGTACATCTGTCTGGGAAGATCATTGGTTTCTCTTTTAGCCTTTGTATATCGCCAAAAAGCCTTTATATCTACTGTCATGTTTTTCTCAAGCCGTGATATATATCTATTGATTAAGGGGTTACATGGGTTTCGTGTATTCAAAAAATCGTTTTTTTTTTTTGGCTTAATAATTTCTACAACGTCTCAAGAATATTATCCTAAATTTTCAAGTCGATCCAAATAATAGTTTCGGAGATACAGCCTTTGGAAGGTGTGCGCTCCAAGCCAGGTATAGAAGGATCAGCGTGCCTCAGATATAGTGAGCAGCTGCTCGTCTATTGTTTGTCTGTCATTGTTGTATATAACTTTCACTTTCTAAGGACAACTAGTTTGAAATATTTTATTTGGTGAATACCCATTGAAGGACGAGGTTCATTTGAGGTTATCTCAAGTTTCTATTAAAAAAAATTATAAAAACGTGGTATTATTAGTGGTTATCTAGTGTCAGTTGTGAAGTTGATAAACAATGAACAAAGTTACATTATTGATTATGCACGGTATGGATTTAAAATTAGGCCGAAACTCCCACGAATATGCCCGAATTTCGGATGAAAACCGTGTGTGCGTAGCCGAAAAAAAAATCTGCGAGTGAGACTCGCGAAGCTAGAATCCGTCATCGACAGGAGCAAAAGGATGCTCTGGACATTGCAACTGCTGCAGGATCTTTACTTTATAGCCCAGGAATTGACGATTCACTGTAAGTTACAAAAAACATTTTTTTTCCACTTTTATTGTTACTCAAAACTTTAAACGCGTTTTTCTCGGAACTGTGTTTTCAAAGTCGGTTGTCAAAAGTTCTCAGGAACTACTCAACCGATCTTGATGAAATTTTACACAAGTGTTCGAGATACAATTTACTCGCAGTTGTATGGAGGTTTTTTTTTTTCAATTACAACTATCTGAAAAAAAAAAAAATGTCGAGCAAATTTGACCGAAATTATCATTCTTTTGGAAAAAGGTCTGCCAAAATTCCAATTTTTACTTTTTTTTTTCTCTCCATTTAAATAGGAGTTTATGGTCTTAACTAAAACACGTATTTTTTTTTTCATTTTAGATGATCCTGTCAGGAGTTATGCTGACAACGCGGACGCACCTTTTTTTCGAGGGGTCACCGGAAATGACGTCACAATGGCAGAGTTTTAATTTTTTTTTTTGAAAATCTCATAAATTATTCTTTAAATGTGTATCTTTAAGACAGAAAAAAGTTTGAATTAAATAAATAATTTTTTATATAGAAAAAAAATGATTGAAAATAGGCCTTTTTTTCCCCTACGAAACCCATGTAACCCCTTAAAACAATTATCCAATGCAACTTTGCATCTTTGACGCAACATAGAGAAGACGTCGAAATCACGAGGATTTCCGTACTTTTTATATTTATGATGATAACGATCTTTTCCTTTAAACATGTTAATTAGACTATTACTGAACCATGCTGGATATTTAGATTTTCTTACTTTACTTTTAGGTGTATGTTTATCAATTGCCTCCCAAACGATATTATATATATATATATATATATATATATATATATATATATATATATGTATATATATATATATACTCATTTGCAAAAAAAACGGGCGGTTTCGATTTTCTTCCTGGCTGAAAAAAATAAAATACCAAAAAGGTTTTAATCATTTGAACATGTTACTGGCCAGTTATAAAAGTGCCATAATGTTTATAAGAGTACATTCCAAATTCAAATTTTTGACTGAGCCTGGTTTTCAAAGAAAATAACTTTTAACTACATTTTGTGGCGCGAATTCCCTATAGTTAACATCGACTCTAATTAACTTTTTGTCAATTTTTATTAAATTATCTGGTGTCCTTGACATTTAAAAGTATTGTTATTGCTGTTTAGCAATCTCGAAAATGGTAGATAAAGTGATAAAAGCGAGCAAAATTATTGCGCTGCTTGAAGAAGGTTGCAGTCAATGCTTCGTGGCTCAGAGGCTAAATGTGAGTCGGTCGACAGTTCAAAGGACCTGGCAGCGCTATCAAGAGACCGGTTCCGTCAAGAGAAGGCCTGGTTCTGGCAGAAAGACATGTACCGAACCACGGGATGATCGTTTTCTAGTTAGTCAAGCGTTGAGAAATCGCAAATCTTCTTATGTGGACCTCAAGAACACCCTCGAAGAAGTAAGAAATGTGCAAATTAGTCTATGGACGGTCAGGAGGAGGCTTCTCGCTGCTAATATACACAGTCATCGCCCGGCACGCGGCCCTAAATTACTCCGTGGACATCGAGTTACCAGGCTTAGCTTCGCTCGAAATTGTGTGTCATGGACTCATGAAGACTGGGATAGGCTATTGTTCTCCGATGAAGCCAGGATATCTCTGCATGGTGAAGACCGACGTCGGCGAGTGCTACGTAGACGAGGAGAACGCTTTGCAGAGGCATGTTTTGAAGAAATCACACCTTGTGGAGGGGGCTCTGTTATGTTTTGGGCAGGAATAAATTCTATGGATCGTACGGAGTTAGTCTTCATCGAAAACGGTACACTGACTGGACACCGATACATAACGGAAGTTCTAATTCCTTATGCACAACCCGCTTTAACCGCTCTTGGCGAAAACTCAATTTTTATGGACGACAACGCTCGCGCCCACCGGTCTGGCGGTGTGGATGCGTATATGCTAGAAGTCGGAATTCGTCGTTTGGACTGGCCAGCTAGAAGTCTCCCTACCCGGACCTCAATCCCATAGAGCATGTCTGGGACGTTCTGAAGCGACGAGTGAGATCAGTGCAGCCGGCTCCGCAGACCATCAGAGAGCTAAAGAATGTGATTACCGCGGAGTGGGAACGTATTCCCCAAGAAACCATAAAAGATATACTCACTAGCATGCCCAGACGAATGCAAGCTGTGATTTCAGCAAGAGGGGGTCACACTCAATACTAAACTTTTATCTGCTTTTAATGTATTCAAGAAAAACAAAGAAATTAACGCGTTTCATTTTTATTTAGCTAGCAGGTACAATCATAGTGTTTTGAGCTTAAACATTATTTCTTAATAATTTAATTAAAATGTTATGATAAAACTGATGAAAACTATTCCTTCCTAATTAATTTATAAAATTTTGAGGATAACAATACCTAAAATTGTCAAACAAACTAATAGTAACTATAAAATAGTTCTTTGCTTAAGTGCCCGTTTTTTTTTTGCAAAACAGTAACGTAAAATTTGCTATATACATATATATATATATATATATGTATATAGCAAATTTTACGAAGAAGCGAGATAAATAACACAAATCGGCCTAAGCGTGACAAAGGTGGTTATTATACAACTTTGTTCGAGAACAGCCGGACCGCTTCGATCTTGTCAACTAGTAGTCGACGGGAAATTTTAGGGGTAAAATCTTGTCGACTAGTAGGCGACAAGAGCAGCCCTGCGACTAAGTATATTTATAAAAAAAATGTATATCAGTCGGCTGTTACCTAAAACACAGATATTAAGTTGCCTACCTTTTGAACAGACGATCGTGTGTGTATGTCAAACATATATTTATAAACTCTTTTGCAAAAAAAACGGGCACTTAAGCAAAGAACTATTTTATAGTTACTATTAGTTTGTTTGACAATTTTAGGTATTGTTACCCTCAGAATTTTATAAATTAATTAGGAAGGAATAGTTTTCATCAGTTTTCACATAACATTTTAATTAAATTATTAATAAATAATGTTTAAGCTCAAAACACTATGATTGTACCTGCTCGCTAAATAAAAATAAAACGCGTTAATTTCTTTGTTTTTCTTGAATACATTAAAAGCAGATAAAAGTTTAGTATTGAGTGTGACCCCCTCTTGCTGAAATCACAGCTTGCATTCGTCTGGGCATGCTAGTGAGTATATCTTTTATGGTTTCTTGGGGAATACGTTCCCACTCCGCGGTAATCACATTCTTTAGCTCTCTGATGGTCTGCGGAGCCGGCTGCACTGATCTCACTCGTCGCTTCAGAACGTCCCAGACATGCTCTATGGGATTGAGGTCCGGACTTCTAGCTGGCCAGTCCAAACGACGAATTCCGACTTCTAGCATATACGCATCTACACCGCCAAACCGGTGGGCGCGAGCGTTGTCGTCCATAAAAATTGAGTTTTCGCCAAGAGCGGTTAAAGCGGGTTGTGCATAAGGAATTAGAACTTCCGTTATGTATCGGTGTCCAGTCAGTGTACCGTTTTCGATGAAGACTAACTCCGTACGATCCATAGAATTTATTCCTGCCCAAAACATAACAGAGCCCCCTCCATAAGGTGTGATTTCTTCAAAACATGCCTCTGCAAAGCGTTCTCCTCGTCTACGTAGCACTCGCCGACGTCGGTCTTCACCATGCAGAGATATACTGGCTTCATCGGAGAACAATACCCTATCCCAGTCTTCATGAGTCCATGACACACAATTTCGAGCGAAGCTAAGCCTGGCAACTCGATGTCCACGGAGTAATTTAGGGCCGCGTGCCGGGCGATGACTGTGTATATTAGCAGCGAGAAGCCTCCTCCTGACCGTCCATAGACTAATTTGTACATTTCTTACTTCTTCGAGGGTGTTCTTGAGGTCCACATAAGAAGATTTGCGATTTCTCAACGCTTGACTAACTAGAAAACGATCATCCCGTGGTTCGGTACATGTCTTTCTGCCAGAACCAGGCCTTCTCTTTACGGAACCGGTCTCTTGATAGAGCTGCCAGGTCCTTTGAACTGTCGACCGACTCACATTTAGCCTCTGAGCCACGAAGCATTGACTGCAACCTTCTTCAAGCAGCGCAATAATTTTGCTCGCTTATCGCTTTATCTACCATTTTCGAGATTGCTAAACAGCAATAACAATACTTTTAAATGTCAAGGACACCAGATAATTTAATAAAAATTGACAAAAAGTTAACTAGAGTCGATATTAACTATAGGGAATTCGCGCCACAAAATGTAGTTAAAAGTTATTTTCTTTGAAAACCAGGCTCAGTCAAAAATTTGAATTTGGAATGTACTCTTATAAACATTATGGCACTTTTATAGCTGGCCAGTAACATGTTCAAATGATTAAAGCCTTTTTGGTATTTTATTTTTTTTCAGCCAGGAAGAAAATCGAAACCGCCCGTTTTTTTTGCAAATGAGTGTATTTAACAATAGTCCAAGACAGCTTTTATCTTCTCCTTCTTAGTTTTAATGTAAGATAAAGTTAAATGGGGACATGATTTATAATGTTTTCTGATCTTGTTCCAACATTAGTCCGTGGTGCCAATCCGTACTAAGTGGGGTGTTAATGCCGTATAATTCAAAAATGTTTCCAAGTTCACTTCGGTGTCTTCTATATCTGTATCAATGTGAACTACAGATGCCTTGATGATGATGATGATGAGTTATTTAGTTTAAAACTCTTGACTTAAAACAACACCAAAATTGAAGTAAAAAATATTATAAAAAACACTATTTTACAATAAAATATTCTTTAACAGAATTGATTGAAGACGTGTTTCGTATTTTATCGAAATTCATCCTCTAACGGGGTTAAAAGGGGATTGAAAGTTATTTGCTTCGAAGTTGATATCAATACTCCTTAGTGATTTTGATTTAAATTACATTTTATTTTGCAACTCAATCCGTCTGTCATCAAATATTTTCGAGTATCGACGCAAGTGTAGGTGATAAAAAATATAAATTTATAATTTTTGAAATTTTTGTTTAATACCCGTGCGAAGCCGGGGCGGGCCGCTAGTATATATATATATATATATATATACAGATACAATAAAATTAGATTTAGAGATATAATTTTGCTTTAGTAAAGCTGTGAAAACGGTCCATTATTGATATTTTCTAGTACAAAATATATTCCATATTTTGTACTAGAAAATATATTTCCCAGTAACTGAATTTATTTTTGACGTTGATATTTTTATGTGTCTACATAAAACATAAATAAACGTTACTTTTGATGTTATTCTAAAAACTTGCTTCTGACATTTCTTTGTTTTTGATTCATAAAATTTTTAGACCAAAATATAAATGTTTTTATGAATTTACTCTGTCCTTTGTCAAATTTAAATTATATTGAATCTTTTGTCTTTCGTATTTTACTTCGACTATATAAGACTGGGATATGAGTATTTTCGGTGTAGAAACAAAATTAATATCCTGGCAACTGCGAGTCGAAGTAACTTCATCTGCCTCTACAAACGTGTTCAAGTACAACATCCACTTTGAGTGTAGTTTCAGATGAGGCTTGTTTGGATTTCGGGAGGATAGTGGTAAATGTATCCAATTAGCCAGATTATCGTTGTATTAAACAACTCGCTCTGTAACCTCTGTTCGTTAATTAAAGAATTAACCGATAAACTCGTGCCTCTGTTAATTGTCCTCGGAAATTGATTGCAATTGCGATTCAGCTTTGAGAATTTAAAGTGCTTAATCCAATTGTTTCTGAAATATTTTGCTGCGAAATATAATTTGTGATTTTCGTTACAATATCGATATGTTTGTATTGAAAAGGTCTGTTTTAAGCTTTGTCTTTTCTGTAGTCATATTTTTTTTTATAAATAATCAAATAGAATATTGTTAATTTATTACTGGTTTAAGATAAAAGTAAACCTCTCAACCATGAAATACTCATCGAAAATTTTACATTAACATTTTTGTTTTATACAATACTTGTTATTGGCTGCGGTTTGCTCGCTTAAAGGGAGGCCATGTGCATATAAAATGGAATTAAAATACTGAAATAGTTGTTTTTATCATTATATTTCTAATTTAGAGTGTAAAAATAAAAATTTATACTTCTAACTTCAAAAATAAAAAAAGCATATCTTTTCATACTTAAATTGAATCTCCATTTCATTTTCTTAATGGTCACAATATTAAAAATTATGAAATATGTATTTATTTATGAGACATAAATTCATCATCATTTTACAGTTTTTCGAAATTCTTCAAATAAAAATTTACACTTTTTCTTAAAAAATGACGAACTTTCATACAAATTGTTTATTTCAACTTCTAAGAAGTAGAATTTCAAAAATCAGCAGACCTGCGTTACCGATAGTTTTTTTAACCTAATTGTTATTACAAATAAAAATTCTTACTCTCCTTTGAATCTGAATTAGAAAAGCATGGATTTGGTTAGCATTACTCCCACTCTAAGGCCCGCATGGATGTTGGACCCTCGTCAGACGTGGCGAGTAATTCAATCCAGGCCGACCCATCAATCTGTGAGTTCTCACGCATATATTCTGTTGATTTGACAAATGAGTAGGGTATATCTTAGACGTACCATCAGGTGTCAATAGCTTAATACTTTTAGATATATTTTTACTTAAGAGGTAAACTTGCCGTTCCATCAAATATAAGATGTTTCAACTGCTCCGAAGAAGTAAGATGTTTGTACTAGATGGCCCGCGTGGTTATCCGTGTTGACTTTTAATGGCAAAATTATACGAATTTCTTTTACCATCATTCTTTTAATTAAATACTTTATCTTTATCTATCCAACTATAATCACAACTATTATTCAAAAAATCTAAATTTAGCTGTATATATAATAACACTCAAAAGTAAATATATATATGTATATAAATCGATACATATAATAAAATTGTAAAATTCACGTGTCTTTATTTCATAAAAAGTTATTGTAATTTAAATTTTTTATTTTGAATGACGGCATTAGAGAAGAGCAGGTAAGTTAATACATTTAAACGTGATCCAAAAATGGTACGTTGTA
Organism: Euphydryas editha; assembly: GCA_036937285.1. Classification (NCBI taxonomy): domain Eukaryota; kingdom Metazoa; phylum Arthropoda; class Insecta; order Lepidoptera; family Nymphalidae; genus Euphydryas; species Euphydryas editha. The sequence goes on from JAUPFZ010000001.1 coordinate 6,403,085, forward strand.
TAAAACAAAGTTTCACAGCATTTAATTAATAATAATTAATGATTATGATGATATCAGATAAGATGATGATGTCAGCCTACACCCATCCCACTGCTGGGGAAAGGCCTATTCTCCATAAAGAAGAATTGTTGCAGATTAATGCGCTATGCTGCTCTACTGCGGGTTGGCGGATAATTTCTCTATCATGAGTAATGATCGTTATTAGGTGTCTATAATTCATAGGTAAGGTTTTACAACTACATATTAAATTAACACAATTATGTATGTGCGGGTACAGCTAGTTAACATAATAAAATTGGGTTTTTAATATTTTATTAAATAAAAGAAGTTTAATTAAACGTATAAATTATCAAAAAAATTATGTGTGTATTTTAGTTGTTAGTTTCTTTGTGTTTTCATAGAAGTGAATTCTCTAAAAACCTTAATTTGGTCAAAGGAAGTTTCTAATTTTCGTGGTTTTAAAACTATATCTAAACTTTGAGAATTGTTCGTATTTGTAGTCAGTCTTTTATCCGTACTATTAGTATTTAGTCTTTATGTAAAATACTCAATTTTTGAATTATTCAATAGTTTCATGTTTCTGTGTTTATTTACTAACTGTGGTTGCAACTTTATTCGCGATTGCCATCCCTTTCATTAAGTCTTTAAAATAAAGTATGCACGCCAGCATAAGATGAAATGTACGTTCAAAGGTAACTGTACATTCCAGATTCCAAGTTATTTGAACTTAATAATGAAAGTTGTATGCCTGTCATTTCTAAAGTAACAAATCAAAGATCTTGAAACATTTACGATATTTAAATATGTTCTTTCTAACAAAAAAGAAATTAATGAAATCGAACAGTAACATGTTAACGATTTACAATAAAGTACATATTGTCTGTTTCATCTCCTCTCCAAGGTGGGTAATTCTACTGAATTTCGAGATAAAAAGTATCCAATGTCATAGTTTATGGTTTAAACTCAAATGGTGCATAGTTTTGTTTAAATTCATTCAGTAGTTTTGGTGTGATTCGCGGCCGAGATGTAGACATTTAAAATATTATAAGCGTAAAAAAAAAAATATCAAAATATCTTTAATGTACAGAATTAAACCCGTATAGCTTTATTATAATTAAATATACTTATTAAGAATCTCTAGAAGAATGCTTGTGTTCATGTAATTAGATATGTATTAATGTGCATTTTGTTGGTTTTTTTTGGACCTTTGGGGATAAAACAGCGGTGAAAATGTTATTTTTTATTTTTAAAAATTTATTTGCTACTATACACATAAACTTCTAATCAGATCAGATGAAGTTGTGTTGTTGATTTTTCTCTGATGATATGTTCACGAACAATAGATTGTATTGTAAGTAATGTTAGTATTTGCGTAGTTAATACAGTAATTTTCTTAGAAATTATGATAACAAAGATGTGAAATTTGCTTATAGTAAAGAACTATAGCTATCTATACAAATAATAAATCTGTTAAAACCTCCGTTTTATTAATACACTATATATCATCAAGAATAAATTTAAATAGCGCGTTTTTTTTTGTATCAGTGCCATCTCTTATCGTTTTTTTCTGTGTTCACGTATCACGTAAAAAGTACAAAACCAATGTAAATAACTTTAATACATAAAAATTAAACATAAATCACAGTATAATTTAGTTTTTGTTTCATTGTAATTAAATTTAAAAATAAATATTTAAGAAAATAGAAATAGGTACCTATGCCGCCAACGCCATCTGGTCTAAGGAATCTTAAAAACTCACAAAACTTATTTTTGAGTTATTATTTTGTTAAACTTAAAAGTTTACTAAATATGTCGGATAGCAATAGAAATCGTTTTAATATTTTAGATAAACATCATTTTCAATTAATATAGGTACTATTATGTTAAATGTCACTAAATATAAAAACGATATTCTACCATTATACGACAGATGGCGTATGTAGGTGATAAAAAATATAAATTTATAATTTTTAAAATTTTAGTTAAATACCCGTGCGAAGCCGGGGCGGGCCGCCTAGTATTTAATAAAAAATGTATTGACGGTTATTTAACTAGTGTATAAACTTTTTTGTGGAGAAATAAAATTAAGTAAAATTTAGTTTTATTTAAAACTTAACGCAATGTTAATATCAACTGTTTAATCTAATGTTCACAAATCGTTCGTTGCAATTAGTTTGTTTTGATGTTCTAATTGACGACAACTTGAAAAAATTTAATTTATAGGTGTCTTATAAGTCTATATTGACTACGAATACATTTAACAGCTTTCTTTATATATATAATATAAAAAAAAACCTCCAAGTATGTTTTTGTTATAGTCTATGTTATTTCGGTAACAAGTAGCTTTTTAATTCAACTTAACATCACGGTCGAAATATAATTTAAAACATAAAAATTAAAAGATTTTGGGAATGATTGAAATGAAACTTTCGTCGAATTATGAATACTCATGATTACAATTCTTTTTATTTTTTAATACTATACATACCTGCAACAAGATCGGAGTTTGTATTTACAATTAATTTTTCGATTCATCCATACCAGTTCACGCTACTATGCCTCTCGTACTTCTATTATTCATACTAATTATTTCTTTCATTCGTCATCTTTCACGCTATGGGTAGTATATTTTATTTTTTACATAACTAGTGTATAATGACAGAGTTCCATATAATTAATTTACTTAAAACAATAGATTACAATTCTTTAACGAAGTAAACGAGATTAAAAATTCTACTCGAATTACGGAATATGTAGTTGGTTTTAGAAATGATATGCTACGTTCGCTGTGGCTCGTAGTTCACAGAGATAACATCTTGCCGCAGGTGTCGGCTAGCGGGTCAGAATCATTAAAGCTTTGTAAATTTCTTAATGACAGAGCTTTTTGCTATTTGATAGTAATAATTGTTAGTTCCATTATTGATATAAAAGTGATGTTTCTTTTTGAGAAAAATATTTTTAAACGTGTGAATGTGATTTTTACGTTTAATGAGGTTATGATTTCTAAATTAGTATAAAAAAGTACAACGGTTACAATAAATACAAAACCGAACATTTTTGTTTACTGAAATAAGCTCTTCAACAATCAAGATATGGTGAAATTAAAGATTAAGAGGAAAAAATGTCCCAAATGTTAAAAAAAAGTTAGACAGTGCAATTACTATTCTCATTAACAGTGCTACGATTTTAAATATCTTTTCACCCGACTGCGTGACGAGAATGAGGGTGATGTGTTTATAAGTCTATGTATGTATGTATGTATGTTTCTTCCTATGAGCCGAAACACATAACGGCGTTGCGTCGACGCAACGCTAAAATCGGCAGTTTGCGTTGCGGCGTTGCGGCGCCGCGAAAAAGAGCGTTTTTGTAGGGTAACCAGTTCTTCGTGATTTTTTATTGTGGATATTAATTTAATTATTTTAAATATTACAGTTCTCGTGAAATTTGTTAATATTTTAAGTTGTTATTTAGGAGAATGCATAAAAAGTAATCCTTTGTACCGGAAATAATTTTGTGAATCAATTTTTTATGCTGGTAGAATTTTAAACAACTTTTGTCTCATAAAGCTTAAACAAAATTTAAACAAAGTGATACACACATTAATATCTTACATTTATATTAGTTTTATAGATTAAATATAAATAAATAGGTTTCGTCCGCGGCTCCGCTCGCATGGTACAGGCACCAACGGTAGTCGGTACGTAAAGTAGGTACTCTCTGTACTTTTCTGTATCCCAGAAAACTGGTATGCAGAATTTCATGATGATCGGGATTCAGGTTAATAGTTAAGGCGTAAAAGCGTAACAAACAAAAAAACTCACTTTAGCATTTATCATATGGATGAAATTAGCATAAAATTAATTTACATATTTATAATTAAGGTACATCATACATGTCACTTGTTTGAACCGAGTCTTAAATTAGCTGTAAATCTAATAGTTAAAAGTAACAATATAACAACAACTGAGCTGAAATGTGAGTCGGTTCACAGCTCCGGTTCAAGCATATGGCTCATGAGCTTATCTGCGGTTCATACAAATTCATTGTCGCGACCGCTGCGTAGTGTCCAGTTGCCTGACCACTCGACCAGCCGGCCGTCGATCAAAATCAAGAAGAGATACGACTATCTTCGTCGTGAAATGTGGAAACGGTCTTAGTCTATTCTACCTGAACCTCTAACTGAAGTTTTGTAATTTTAATAACTTTTGTAGCGTAGTTGCAAAAACCTGAATTTTTTTTTTTTCTTGAAATACGTCGAAAACAATAAATATTTTTTTAACATCAATGATAGCTTTGATTACTAATAAACTACGTATATTTATTTGTATTTGCTATTTACAATTTAGTTTTGTTTTCGTTCTTAATTAATTACATTTCACTCGCCGCGTTGCATAACATTCATTATATTCGAAAAAATGATAAAAACATTAGTTTTTTTTTTTTAATATTTTAACTCCTTTAATAAATAATGCAAACGTGACTGATAATAATGATTATAAGAACTTTAAAATATGTCGATTTCAAGTTACTATAGAATGCTACGCATAATTAATTATAATGCCACAATTCATTCTTAAATAAATATACTGTGATATTCAAAAAACAATAACGCCCTTGCGTTACTTAAGGTATCAAATCGGAATCAATAAGAAGTTTGTTTGTTTGTTGAGGAATTGCATGAATCTTTTTATATTTTTGTTTTATTAATAAATAAAATAAAAGAGTAATATCATTAGTATAATTATAGTATTTAATAATAAAAGAGTGTTTCGGGGCTATTGTTTTGAAAGTCACAAATCAAAACAATTTTTTAGAGACGAATTCTTGGTCGTCAACTAATAATTTATAAGATAACATATAGCCCCGTACGTAAAAACCCAATTATAGTGATAGTAAATATATAAGAAATCATACGGATACACTGTTAAAAATTTCTCTGGTATTTTTAAAAGAAATGTGTTGGAAGTATATGCTCAAAGCAGTTTTGTAATTCAAAGCAAAAAAATTCGAAGAAATCAAGCTGTAATTTTACAAAATAATTTTTTACTGTTTCTGTTGTGAAAAATTCAAAAACGTAAATACTAATTTAAATGACGAACATTGTTATTTAGCAAATCAGCATAATTGAAAATGGTTTGTAAAACTAAAATATTAAATTTTAAAATACGAACTTATTAAGTGCAATATGTCTAGTAAAATCATAATACACATTTTATTTATACAATAAATAACATTTTATAGAAGTTTTGCAGAAGACAGTATGTTAGACATTTGAATTAAATCAGTCCTTTATTGGAATGATTGAAAATATTTTCTTATAATAATTAGTCAGCAATCTGTTTATCAATATATTCTTCATTCTAAGAGAAATGAAATCTCAAATAATTGATATTGTGATATATATATATTATTGTCTCTTAGAAGGAGACCATCGCCTTCCAGGACTCGTCGTCGCTGAGCATCACGGTGATGACGCTCGGGAGCGATAAGTCCCCTCTGAGGACCGACGTCATACCTTGACGCAGTGCCGCCTATCTTGGTCACACCTCGAGGGTGTGCTGGGCAGAGTCCACCGTGGCGCCACAATCGTGAAATTCAGTGGTTGGTTCCCTATGGGCCGCCCGACACATGTAGTCAACAAAGCAACCGTGCCCGGTGAGAACCTGCATCAGACGGAAGGTGAAGGGCTTGCGTTTTCGGCGCATCCACCGCTCAAGGACCGAGCGCAGGGCAGCCGTTACGCGTGTGCCATACGGCTGCCAGGTCCTCCCCCCATCTCCGCATTAATGCTTCCTGCCTCATCCGGCGAACCCGTAGGATTCCGACCAGCGTGGGGTTCTCACCGAGAGCCCTTCTACCCGAGACGTATGAGTACCTTAGCAAGAACCCCCGCCACGAGCTCCCACAGGGGGTGGCCGGCTAACCTTTTAGTATATACCTATCTTTATTACGTACATGCAAACGATCTCCTAATTTAAACTCTTAAAAATTTACCTAATGCAATCAGTGTCATCAAAAGTAGTGGCATTATTTTAATCTGTACTATAATTTATATTTAAAAAAATAATATTATTTATAAAACAGAAATGAAGATTGTGACCTTTTCTTATTTATTTTTTTATGCGATAAAGTACGTAAAATACGCATCGCATAAGATAATGGCAAATTATAACATATATAATGAGGTCGCTAGCAATTTATAATATTATAATTAGATTTTTTAAGTGAATATCACGCGCAATTGACTCGTTTTACTTATTTAAAAAATAAATATTACAAATAAACTAAATATTTCTGAAATTAATAATTTTTTTATATTAATGTAAGTAATTTTTTTTTGTATTTTTTTAATAAATAAATGTAAATGTAAGTCAGATTTATCTGGATCTACATGTATATAATTGATCCGCTGTACCCGTGAGTTCACAGTTTCAGAGTTTCATCCAATAAGGTAAAGTACGTAAGCGACCTAAGAATGAACTGTAAATGTTTGCGTGCATTCGAAATTCAAACTGTTTGGACCTACCACTGAGGATTGTGATGTGTGGTCATAGTCAAATCAAAGACCTTGAAATGTATATCGAATATAATTTAAAATAGCATCCTTTCTTAGTTAAAAAATATTTAAACTACATGTTAATGAATTATAATTGAGTAAATGTTTTGACTTTCATCCATTCATCTTTTCATTCATTTTGTCTTCTTCCAAAAAATCCGTACCGAATTTCGGGATAAAAAGTATTCGGTATACTAGCTCGTACTATAGACTTAAATCTTCCTAAGATTCATTCAAGCCCATTAGTAATTTAAGCATGATGCGCGCTCGAGATACAAATAGACAGACATAAATATAGACACATAGATTAAAATGAAAATTTTTATTTTTGATTCAATCTAGATTATAAAATGTCCTCAAAAGAAATTTCAAAATATCTTAAATTTATTGAATTGGACCTGTTACAGTCTTAAGAGACATAAAAATAGATATAAAAATCATTGTTATATTTTTTATTTACTTTCTTGAATTGATAAAGTATGTATAAGCGGGAAAAGCAAGTCACTAAAAAGCATGTACAAAAGCCTTTTCTCCCATATATGACAAGCTCTGGAACTAAAACGCTACTCTGGTCCACCGCGTTTTATAAGATATTATTTTCCTACTAAGACTGACTGACCGTAATCTTGTAATGACAATCGAGACCTATGCTTCTAGAATCTAGATGCTCTCCGAGGCAAGGTAAGGAAACGATGGTCATAGCAAGTAGCTGCGGCGTTAATATATAGGCCATACAGATGTTTCTCGTATTCTGGGCGTTTATATTTCTGTTATATGTGTTTCTGGACCTCCGACAAAGGATTACCATTCTACTAGGGACCGTGGAATGTAAGGAGTTTATTTGTTATTACTAACCTATGTATACAAACAGCTGTTGTAGCAATAGATCGAACGTGAATTAGTTTTGTGTTACTTTCAAATATGGATTTGGATATATTTTTATCAATTATTTCATTCAAAATAATGTTTACAATTTTAAGCAAAAGGTTTTAATAAATTATTAAAATTCATATATTATTAACATATATATTTTAAAATTGTCTCAGTTTCAAAAATTTTAAATAATATGAGTTACTTTTTAATATTTCAGATAAATTACGAACAAGATGGTAAAGATAAACGTATTGTTGTTCACCTGCCTCGTGCTCATCGCCGTTGCTACCGCTAAACCTTTAAGGTTCGTCTTAAAAATTTTCAACCAGAACTGCTGTCTATTTTAAACCTGTGTTTTTAAATATTTACTGTATTTTTCCGTATTGTTTTTATGCTAATGTAAAATACGTAGAAAAACTTTATGAATATTTTTTATATGAATTAGCTCATTAACCTATGATGATAAGATATAATCACATCGTTGACCAAAGTTGGTTAAAATATATGTACTTATACATTTTGTTATCATTTTGATTACTGGTGTGATATTTGTAACTATGTCTGATATGTTTGTTTTTTTTTTCTATTTTACGTAGTTCTTGTAATAAAATAATAAATAAATATTAACAACAATCACACGACGTTAACCTAGCCCCGTGCTAAGTTCGTAAGAGCTTGTGTTACAGGTACTAGGAACGGAAATAAATTTAAGATATAAATACATATATACATAAATACACATCCATGACCCGGTGCAGACATCTATATTCGTCATACAGATTATCTGCACCTGGCGGGATTCGAACACGCGACCGCTGCGTAAAGTGTCCAGTTGCCTGACCACTCGACCAGCCGGCCGTCAAACTTTTTACTTGTAACTTTGTTTTTTTTACTTGTAACTTTGTATATTTTAAAATCGTGGGGTATTTCATTATTGTTTTTATTGATTTTTAGTGACGAAGAATCTCCACAGCCAAGTACTGAACATGATATTGTTGAGGTAGGTGTTCGGAGTTGTTTATATCATTTAATTATAAATTAAGCTCTACATGAATTGTAGTATACCTTATAGTAGCAACATTAATATTATACTATCATATATTATGATGATGATAGTTATGATGATAGCAGTATTAGTGTTCTTCTTACCGTGACAAAGACATTAAACTTCTTAAATACCCGCGTATAAGATTTAGTATATTAATATAAGGAGTTAGCACAATATAGTTTGGACACCTTTTTACCTTTCATTTTTACTTATTCACACTTTTCAAATGTGCCCTTCCCTACGCCGCGCGCCGCTAGAAACTATATTAACTATTTGTACATGCTGACCTACTGATTTCTGGGCTATTTCTGATGTTTGCACTTTATATCTCACTGTACATAAATAACATATACATATATAAGTATATATATATATATATATATATATATATATATATATATATATATATATATATATATATAATATGATAAAATGTCTTATTAAAATAAATAATCGTTAGCAGAATACTAGAAGTCTTACCAGGATAAAACTTCAAAAAATGCTTGTATTTTATGTAAATATTTGTATGTATTACAGGCAAAAGCACGACCTAAAAGATGTTTGTCCTGTTTATATGAAATGACGATACAGGCGATCGCACAAAGTATTGTAAGAAACTTTTGTATCTCATTTATGAATATAAGAATAAGTTTATTGATAAATAGACGTAATATAATTTTAAGCACATTAGTTAGTCAAAACACTACTTTTTTTTTAGAAACATAACTAGTAGAAAGACTAACTCAAATACAAATAAGTAACTCACATCGAGTTAGTTATTTCTACTTACGAGCAAATCTCAAAAAGTACTGAAAAGATTTTAATGAAACTTAGTAGAAATATTACTCATGTACTTAGTTATAACTTATGCTTCAAAAATGCGAAGCAATAACTATTATTGGTTATCGTCAACGCAATGTTACCGGTTGTAACGGATTTATTGTCGAATCATTTTAGTTTTGTTTTTAATTATTTATATTATTTAACATAATTTACAGGTGAATGTAATGGACAGGCAAGGACTGTTACCCTACCCTGTATACCCTAGTAATACAGTACTTATTGGCAACGGTAATAACAACAACAACAATGTAAAATTCGACTACAATTATGGCTAATATTAACGAATTTTATTTATTAATAATAATATTAAAGGTAATTTGATTAATAATTTTAAAAGGATTAAAATTTATCATATTATTCATTGTATTATTTTATTATGATGAAATCGAAAACCTCTTTGCCATTCCCAAATAGTCAGTTTTTTATGCCTACTACTTTAATATCTCACAGTCACACACTAAACATCCTTTGCTCAGTGGCTAAGCCCGATCCCAAGACTCAGTTCTTAGGGTTAAGTAGAGTAGTAATTAATATACTGTTTCGGAGTAGTAAATAACATACTGTTTCGGACTGGAAATAACAGCGAAGTGATGTTTGCTAGCCGGACTTCGCACACATAATATTATAAAAATACATCTAAGTTACATAAAAATACATACATAAATATTCAGTACCTTACGGTCTTACATTTAATATTTTAGTAAAAAGAATAAATTCAAATTATATTTGCTATATCATAGATTAAGATGATGATGACGATATCTGTAAAAGAATATATTAAGATAGACTATGTTTCCTTGAGATAAAGAGTTCTTACCAATAACTACTGGACCCTTCAACGAAACAAAAACCACAATCATGCTTTTTTATATTAGAGGGGACAAACGGACAGTCGATTCACCTGGTTGTAAGTAAAACGACATCCATAGACAACGCACCCGCCACATCAGAGGATTAGCGGGTGCGTTGCCGGCCTGCCGGAAGGGAAGGGATGAGCCACCGGATCTCTCACAAACCGAACGAAACACGACGACAGTGCCGTCATTTCACGTCGGTGCTAAGTGAGAGCGAAGTACTTCGCCGGGGCAACGGCCCATTCAGCTGCAAGCAGCATGGCGCTACTTCGGTAATATGCTCCTACAAGACAAAACTGTTTTATAGAGAAATTCCAATAACTTTGTGTTATAATGAAAAATCATAATGACCATATTGACATTAATTACCCAATTAAATCAAGGAGAGATATGACTATCGTCACCGTTAAATGAGGAAACGGTCTATTCTGCCCGAAGCTCTAACTCAAATTTTGTTATTTAGGTATTTTTTGTAGCGTAATCCCAAAACCTGAATAATTTTTTTTCTTAAAATACGTCGAAACAATAATTGTATTTTTAACACCAATTATCACTTTAATAAATTCTTAAAGAAAATTTGGTTTTCTTAACTTTGGTTAATAAATTCTTCAAAATATATACTATGATATTCAAAAAACGATTACGCCCTTGCGTTACTTAAGGTATTAAAACAAATCAGAATCAGTAAAAAGAAGTTTGTAAATATATCTAAAAATATCTACGAATAGTCTGAGATATTCCATGAATGTTTTTTTTTTCAAATTCTTCCAATTTAAAAATAAATCGTTAAAGACCTTTAATACCGTTAATTACCTTAATAATGGAGACGATTCAAATTTTGTTTTTTTATATTAATTTTTTCTTTTGGTATTCTTGACTATAAATTCTATGACATACTTTTTATATATTGATAAGTGTATTGCGCTATGTTAGTATATATTATGTATAGTGTTTAAGTATTTTGTGTATATAATTATCATCTGTATGTAAGTTTATTATCAAAATCAAAATCAAAATCAACTTTATTCAAATAGGCCCTACAAGCACTTTCGAATCGTCATTTTACAAAATTAATATTGTCGTGATTATTATTATTTTTTGTAAAAGTAAAGCTACCACCGATTCGTAATGTAGATTCTTCTGAGAAGAATCGGCAAGAAACTCCGCAGTTACTCTTTTGAAAATAATATATAAACTGTGTTTTAGTACAAAATCAGTAATATCTTGCATGAAATACAGCGCCACTAAGTCCACACGTCTTTATCAGCTAAATAATCCTGGACCGAATAATAAGCTTTATCTATTAACTTTTTCTTAATAAATTCTTTAAATTTATTATGAGACAATTCCAGAATTGTTTGTGGGATTTTATTATACATGCGAATACCATTACCCAGAAAGGAGACGTTTACTTTGCGCAGTCGGAAGCTTGGAGTTATAATTTTGTTATTCCTTCTAGTGCTTAGAGCTCCATTAATACTATTTATTTCAAAACAACGAATATTCTGGTGAATATATATAATATTGTTATAAATATACTGCGACGCAACCGTTAATATCTTCCTACGCAGTAACAGACCGTAAGACATTATACTATGGAAATAGCTAAAATATATTAAACGCGCAGTAGCAACGTCGGTCAGTTGTCGTACTTTTCTAACAGTGAAAGCTGCAGAGCTGAGTCTACCATTCAAGGATGACAAATGGGAATTCCACTGAAGTTTTGAGTCCAAATTTATCCCTAAGAATACTGTAGTATCATTGACAATAAGCCTCTCGTTATTTATTTTTAAATTATAATTTGGATGTTTAACATTAGGCAACGAAAATACAACGCACTTAGTTTTTTTGGCGTTCAAGACGAGGTTGTTTGTTTTAAACCAATCCTGAATTCGAGATCAAGAGCTGTTCACGTCATCATGATTTACTTTTTTCCTATCAACTTTAAATATAAGTGATGTGTCATCTGCAAACAACACTATATCACAAATATCTTTAACGTAAAATGGCAGATCATTTATGTATATTAAAAAAAGAAAAGGACCTAGAATCAATCCTTGTGGAACGCCCATTTTTAGCACAGATCCAGAAGACATCGTTCCGTTTATTGATACATGTTGAATTCTATTAGATAGATATGAAGCAATGAGATCAAGAGCTTTACCATTAACACCGTAATATTCTAGTTTACTTAATAAAATACCGTGGTCCACGCAATCAAATGCCTTTGATAAGTCACAAAATACACCAATAGCATTTTGTGACCTCTCCCAAGCATCATATATATGTTTGAGAAGTGCTACACCGGCATCTGTCGTAGAGCGACCTCTAGTGAAACCATATTGTTCACTGTGAAAAATTCGATTAACATTAAAATGGAAAAGAAGTTGATTTAGTATAATTTTTTCAAAAATTTTACTTAATGGCGGTAAGACTGAAATTGGTCTATAATTGCTGGGATCACTACGATGTCCTTTTTTAAAAATTGGTAAAACTTTACTATATTTTAGCAAATCTGGAAAAGAACCCACTTTAATAGCATTGTTAAAAGTTAACGCTAAATACGGAGCCAGGACATCAATGATAGTACTAATTAATTTAACTGAAATGTCCCACAGATCATTGGTTTTTTTTTATATTTAGACTCTTAAATGCTTTAAGAATATCTAAAGAATCAACCTGTGAGAATGAAAAATCAATATAACATTTGCTAACGTTATTTTTTAGAAGTTGGGTAGAATTAGTTGAAGATAAATCCAGTTGAGAGGTTAATGCAATGGGTATTTTATCGAAAAAGGTTTCAAATACGTTTGCCAACTCATCATCTGAGCTTACAACAGCACCATTTATATTTAATTCAATTGGTATAGTTTCTTTATTACGTTTCCCACAGATACTATTAATTATATTCCATGTGCACTTAATTTTATTATCAGAATTAATTTTATCTTGAATATATTTTGATTTAGCAGCCATACAAACAGCTTTAAAAGTTTTAGAATATTGTTTTACATAATCTAGAAATCTAGTCTCCTGATTCCATTGCTTCATACTGTACAGTTCGTACAACCTATTTCTACTCTTATATACCTTCAGAAGCCCATTCACTAAATTTTAAGTTTACATTTATATCTAAAGTTTTACGTTTAAAAATGTTATAGAATTCCTCTAAGATTAATTTGAAAACTGAATTATAGATTACATCTGGATCCTGTGCCATCACATCTACTTTACATATTTCTTGCGCTACAATATCTCTAAAACAATTTGTTTTCTTTACCGTTATTGGTCTACATGTAATTCGATTCGAGAATTTATATTAATTTTCTCATTAAGAGAGAATTTTTGACCACAGTGATCGGAAGTTAAAACAGTTATAACAGATTTATCGTAAATTTCAATATTACTAAATACGTTATCTATACAAGTAGAAGATGTTTTAGTGACTCGAGTTGGTTCACAATATCTGTGTGTTAAATTAAATGAGTTAAACAAATTAATTAATCTACTTCTAATCATTGTGTCCTTTAACGTGTCTATATTAAAATCACCACATACTAAAACATATTTAGAACTATTTAACAATTTTTTAAGAGTGTCTTCCATAACTGTCTCAAATACTGTTAAATCACCTACAGGGGGCCGGTACACGCAAAGTATAATGTAACGCTGTAATTTAACACAAGACAACTCTACAGTTCGCTCGACAGAGAGTGCTACAATATATTATAATAATTAGTATTATAATATAACTGCACCATCTACTCGTTCTCTCTTATTCAATTACCCCAACATATCTCGGGTTGTCTGGGAGAAATGGCTAACTAGCCATAATACCACCATTTGTACTTCACATTTTCTAATTATCAGTCTGTCTTGTTTGTATATTTGTGGTGTACGAAAATGTGTATATAAATAAAATAAATAAGTTCAATAAAAGAATTAAGTCAGGATAGTATAACGTCATCGTATATTTTATCACAAATAATTAAGAAATACTACATTTATTCAACTAGGCTTTGAAAGCACTTTTGAATTGTCATTTTATAAAGTATATATTTTTATAATAATTGATTATAATTGTTGTGAAGCTACCACCGACTCGGAATGTAGATTCGGCTGAGAAGAATCGGCAAGAAACTCAACAGTTACTCTTTTAAACAAGAAACCACCAGTGCAATATTAAATCATTATAACATTAACACAATATTAAAAAATATAATCTGCTTATCTTTGTCAATGCTCTATGCCAACGACTATGGTCGTGGTGATTGTATCTCTCTCCGAAATATCACAATACTGATGATTATAAGATGTGTCAGTTGATGGACTAATTACTTACAATATTTGTATACAATTACTTACAATATTTAAAAATAAATTTCAAAGCTAAACTATTTAAAATTAACAATATTAAATTATTATAACTATATGTCGTAGCATCATTATTTACACTATTGATTTCCATTACATCATTGTGATCCATGTAGTGAGCGTTATACGGGAGGTGTTGGAAAGTGTAACTCCGCCAAGCCCCGGTAGATGGCACCGGTGCTCCGATAAGTTGTGATTATGACTCGATTCCGACATTATTACGTAATTTGTTAGTAATTAAAGTTATGATTGAAAAGAAAACAAAAAAAAGAAACAAAAGCGTGCAAGGCTTCTAGTTTTATCAAGTAAAGAGTCAGATTACTGGTTAGACGCAATGCCGTCAAAAAACCTTGGCACACTTTTAGATAATGAAAGTTTTCTTTGTGTAGCTCTCTGGTTGGGAGCACCACTGTGTTTTGAAAACAGATGTCCGTGCGGGAAGGAGGTTGATTCTTTCGGACTAAGTACACGGCCTTTCTTGCAACAATAGCTTAGATGATTTTCTCACCACAGTTCCCTGAATGAGACCATTAAAAGAGCTCTTGCCACTATCGATGTTCCTGTTCTTATTGAGTCTATTGTAATAAGTCGCGATGATGGCAGGAGAGATGATGGTTTAACACTGATTCCCTGGGAAAGGGACGGGTGCTTTTGTGGAATGTAACCTGCAACGATACATTAGCTCCGTCTCATGTCAGAGAGACAGCTTTAAGATCAGGAACCGCTGCGGAGAAAACTGAAATGACTAAGCGACATAAATATTCATCACTTAAAACTGTCTGTAAATAATAAGTTTAAGCTTTGCATTGTTAATATGTATAATATTGTAAAACTTATGACTTATCAATACATGAACAATATAAATCATTGATGTTATAAATTCATTTATTGTTTTCGAAGTATTTCAAGTTCAAAAGTTTATTCATGTTTTTGCGATTACGCTACATAAAATACTTAAATTAAAAAACTTCAGTTAGAGCTTCAGGCAGAATAGACCGTTTCCTCATTTAACGGTGACGATAGTCGTATCTATTCTCGATTTAATTGGGTAATTAATGTAAATATTGTCATTATGATTTTTCATTATAATAACACACAGTTATTGGAATTTGTCTATAAAATAGTTTTGTCTTTCAGCAGCATGATTATGGTCTTTGTCTCGTTGAAGGGTCCAGTAGTTATTGGTAAGAAATGTTTATCTCAAGGAAACATAGTCTGTTTTAATATATTCTTTTACAGATATTATCATCATCATCATAATCTATGATATAGCAAATAGAATTTGAATTTATTCTTTTTACTTAAATCTATACATATAATAAAATGGTAGAAAAGTCAAAACTGTACATTGAATATTTTTTTAAAAGAATACTTGGGGTGTGATCTACAATCGATACCGAAGCCAAAAATATAGTTTTTAGAATTTTTGTCTGTTTGTCTGTTTGTCTGTGTGTCTGTTTGTCTGTATGTATGTCCGGGATAAACTCAAAAAGTACTGCATGGATTTACTTCAAATTTGGTACGAATATTATTAAGAAGTCGGGTCATAACATAGGCTACAAATTATCACGCTATCACCTACGGGGAACGAGCAGTGAACCTTTATTTCTTCAACGCATTCTGTAACAGCGTGTAATCTAGCGACGCATATTTGAATGTTGTTATTATGTTAATAACCATGCTATAAGCTATCTTCACACAAAAAAAATCACGAAATATAAGTAACTTAGGCTGATAAACATAATGAATGTAAGAATAAATGTAATATAAGAAATGAATATAAGTAGTATCAAGACAATTTTAGAGCAGCGCCATCTATGAGATTTTAAAAACATCAAGTCGAATTACATGTGTAAACCCTTTTTGGATATAAATAATTTAAATTTGATCATGTTGGCGAGGTTAATAGTTGTTCATAAAAGTCATAGATGGAGTTGTGCATTTTAATAAAAATTGTATCGTTGATTCGTTTCAGAGATGAGCAAGAGAATTTTAAAAAAATGTGTTTATATAAGTTTTAAGCTGCTTCATCTATGTCTTATAAAATTCATCGAGTTTTTCTGTATGTAATAACAAACAGAACTCAAAAAGAACTGCATAGATGTATAACAAAATTTAAACTCGAAAACGGCACGCTATTGCTGTAAACAATTTGAGTTAAATAACGAAGAAAGAGGAAAATTAAGCATGCCATATATGTATATCATAAAAATAAGAAATGCTTATGCTTCCGCCTTAAAGTCATCTCGCTCCACAGACACACCATTGAGGCGGAAATTCTTACGGGTTGTGGCGTCGGCGAAGCAGTATTTATACGCATTCCGCTCATACCTCGTAACTTCCCGTTCCAGTTCAAGCGCGTACAGTTCCCCGTGAGTGTTTGCTTCGCGATGACCATCAATAAGTCGCAGGGGCAGACACTGAGGGTAGCTGGTGTCGACCTCAGGACGAGCTGCTTCACACGGGCAGCTGTACGTCGCTTGCTCCCGCGTCACCAGTCCTGACTCTCTTTACATTTTGGCTGCGGAGAGCCAAACTACTAATGTTGTTTATCGAGAAGTCCTATAAATATGTATTTTTACCATATTCTGTATTCCTTATTTATTATTTTCTCCATCCGTTTCAGTCACAACTTATGACTTAATTCAGCAGAATCACCATAAAGTCATTTATTCAAAGCAGGCTTAAAATAAGCACTTTTTGAAAGTCAATTTTACAAAAGACAGTCTCCCTCTGTTACTGTACTTTCTGTAGATATGAAATGTAAAGAAGAAACGGGTAAATGAATGTTATTTTAAAAGGTATAATAGTAGGTACTTTTGGTGCTGTATAGCGTTCACGCAGACGACGTCGCGGGCAGCAGCTAGTATTACATATAAAGCTGTAAGGTACTGAATATTTGTGCATGTATTTTTATGTAACTTAGATCTATTTGTAACCGACTTCAAAAAAAAGGAGGAGGTTCTCAATTCGTCTGTATTTTTTTTAAAATAATATTATGTGTGTGGAGTCTGGCTAGCAAATATCACTTCGCTGTAATTTCCAGTCCGAAACATTATATATACTAACATTAAGATATGAACTATGTCTGAAACAAAATAAATAAATAAATAAAATAAAAATAAAATTATACAGAATGTCTGGTGAATTACTATCAATATTTAAGGAAAATACTCGGTACATGATTCTCATTCGAATTATGTAAAAATAATAACATAAATATTAATGAACTTCTAAGTAAAGTTACCCAACCGTTTTCTACTAACCCTAGAAGCTAGCTGCGCCGTCGACTCAAAACAGGTATGTAGGTAGACTTAGTTATCGCGTGGTAGTTTACCTACAGCCAAACGTTTAATCACCCTCACCAAAAATACCAAGATATTTCACTCGTTTAAGCAACAAATTTGTTGACTAGGTATTGGTATTGGTATTGGTTGTGGGCTCAATTTTCCGCATTTAGACACGCTTCTGGTCCATTATGCGTGAAAGAGGTCTGACTAATTCAGCCAGCCTAGCTCCTTCCAAAAGCTCAGAAGCCTCCTGGGGCGTTCACAGGCTTCTCGGAGCGTCCTTATTTCTTTAAGGATATTTGCCCGGTGTGTGGCCACTCCCTCGCACTCCAGGATTACGTGGGCGGCTGTTTCTTCTGCAACTAGACATCCCCGGCAAAGAGGACTGTCCATTGCATTCATAATGAAAAGTTGGTGGTTGAGTGCCATGTGACCGGTAATCGTACCAACAACTATTCTGATGTCTATTCAGACTGTTTCAGACTGAGTAGTCGGCTCGACAGGTTTGGTGATACTTCCGTGAGTACCATTTTGGACTGTCTGCAGCCGGTTTGGTTTGCCCAACGGGTATTGTGAGCTTCACGTGTACGTTGTCTTACCCATGAGCACAGTTGTCCAAATGGTAGCGGCAGTAAGATAGTTGGGCCAGCCACCTTTGTATTAGACCCCTGTCTCGCTAGCTCATCGGCGGCATCGTTCCCGTGTGATTCGCTATGTCCTTTAATCCATTGGAGGATTACCCTATTAAATGAGGCCAATCTTTCTAATGTTTGGTGACATTCGTAGATAAGACTAGAGTTAGTCGAAGAACTCCCTAGTGCTTTAAGTACGGCCATGCTGTCCGACAGAATACGGATATTATAATTCTTAATGTCTTTTGACAGGACGGCGGTAGCTGCATGGGTAATTGCAACACACTCACATTGAAATATGGAGCTGTGTTGGCCTAACGTTATTGACAATTTAATGTTAAGGTCTTGTGAGTACACTCCGGCACCAGTGCCAGACCCCATTTTGGAGCCATCCGTATAAATGCGGACTTCCCCTGTGCCGGACTGATCTCTTTCGGTCTCACAAAGTTGTATGTGGTATTTCCTTTCGAAAATGTGTTGTTTGGCAGTCTTATCACACGGAGCAGCAATTAGCGGTTCATAGCTCAAAAGGCTGCTTCCTGGCTACACCACAGGCCCAAGTGTTTAAGCCTGATAGCTGACATGGTCGCTTCCTGCTGTATAAACAGATCGAGCGGTGCCAGACCAAGCATAACCTCAAGAGCTGCTGTGGGGGCAGTACGCATACAACCAGTGATCGCAGAGCATGCTATTCTCTGGAACCGTTGTAGCTTGTTTTTGACGGTGGTGAGTTCTGTCTTCTGCCACCAGGTTACCGCACCGTAGGTGATTATAGGCCGGACGATAGTTTTGTAAAGCCATGAAGTAATTTTAGGTGATAAGCCCCAGCTTTTGCCGAGCAGCCGTTTGCATTGTCAGAGAATTATGCTGGCTTTGTTGATTTTTGAGTCTAAGTGCCTGTTCCAAAGAAGTTTGTTATCCAGTATAACGCCGAGATATTTGACCTCCTTGGTGAGGGCAAGACTGGTACCAAATAATTTAGGGAGTCTAAGGTTCCCTAAATTCCGTTTTTTAGTGAACATCACAAGCTCTGTCTTTGCAGGGTTCACTGTTAGCTCGTGGTCCGTGCACCACTGTTCGACAACTCTTAATGCTGCCCTCATTCGGTCGCAGACTGCGCTTTCAAAGGGTCCGCTAATAAGTATCGTCAAGTCGTCTGCATAGCCCACTGTGAGAAATTTGCGGTCGTTGAGCAAGGTGATCAGTTCGTCGATCACTATGTTCCATAAGAGTGGGGATAAAACCCCTCCCTGTGGACATCCTCTCGCTATGACACCTCTTGTCGTTTCATTCACAGTGATTTGAATGACCCTGTACTTTAGCATGTTGTCAATCCAACCGGCAATAGTGTTATTGACTCCATGCCTGTACAGGGCCCGGCTTATGCTGGTGAACTTAGTTTTGTCAAAGGCCCCTTCTATATCGATAAAGGCGCCTAAGGTTGATATTTTGTGGTGGAGATTGCCCTCTATATAGGATATAACCTTGTGCAGGGCAGAGTCCGTTGATTTGCCTGTTGAGTAGGCGTGCTGGTTGGGATTCAGAGGTTGTTCAACTAGAGTTGTACTCCTCAGTTCCCTGTCTATTAACCTTTCCAACACTTTCAATAGAAAGGAGGTAAGGCTAATAGGTCTGAATGATTTTGGTTGCGAGTAGTCTCCTTTGCCAGGTTTGGGTATGAAGACTACTTTGACTTCCCTCCATACTTTGGGAGTGTAGCGATATGCTAAGCAACTCCTGTATATGGAGACAAGGTGGTCTATTAGTTTCTTATCACTCCATCTAAGCAGGCCTGGAAAAACCCCATCCAGTCCCGCAGATTTATATGGTAGGAAACTGTTTATGGCCCATATTACTTTACCATGGGTGATGATTTCCTTGGCGGTGTTCCAGTCCACCGTTTCCGGCGACGTCCTTAGTTCTTCTTCCCATGTCACTGTTTCTTTGATTTGGCATCCTGGGAAGTGCGTTGTTATTAACAGTTCTGAAGTTTCCAGGTCTGTTTTGGTATAGGTTCCGTCAGGTTTCTTCAGGCATCCCAGGGTGTGTATCGGTTTGGGGTGCTACAGTCGGTGACCTCCGCGTGGTGCACCCTGGAAACGTAGGCAGCAGCAGCTGCACAGTTGCGATTGCGGAACTGCTGCTGCCTACGGCTAACGACCGACTCGGGGGAACGCCGGTTATGCGATTCAGCGCTCCGGGGACTCCTCTGTTACGCAGAGTTGCCCCGTTGAGCGGCCGCATGGCGTCAAGGGGACAGTCGTCTCCTCGGGGGCTCCGGTGCCACCGCGCTCGCGCGCGGTGAAGCAACGGAGGAAGGACGGGTCTGACGTGCACTCGCACTGCCGTCAGACAGAACGGCTAGGCTTCCCCTAGTCGTTCACCGTCCTCTCGTAATCCCGCTACGTGGTGTCGTGGTCATGTCTCGCGGCTACGTGCGGGACCGAGGGTCTTGCCTTAACCGGCCGGACCGCGAGGAAGAAAACCTCTATAAAAAATTACCCCGAATCCTAAGCGGCGACGCAGCGCGAGGGGATGCATGGCTGACGGGTGGATCAGTCTCGACTGCGATCCTCGTCCGGGTACCGGCCGACACCCGCGACGAGTTACGCTAGGCTTACCCAGGTACAGGGGGCACTGCCTGGGCGGACCGTCTTTCCCCCATACTCGTGGGAACAACAATGAAACCAATAACTTTGAAATTTTATAAAAAGAAGGATGCGGGAGAGGAGTCGACTGCTGTCGACTCCGATGATTACAGCTCGGCTGCCACAGGCAGTGAAGGTGGTAAAAAGCGGCCCTATGAGAGTCCGCAGTCATCCGGCGGGGGGGGCCTGATCCTCGCTGGGTGCAAAAAACGTATCGTTAGGCGGGAAGAGCCCTGCTCCGAGAGGGAAAAGGCCTTCGAGGAGCAGGTAAGAGCGGCCGAGGAGGGGCGCAAAGCGTTAGGTGTCGACACCAGCGATCCGCGTACAGCTGACGCTTTGACGAAGCAGGCCAACGCCGACCTGGAATTGATTTGCGAGGTGGCGACGAGGTCGTCAAATCTAAAGGGCACCTTTGTGCGTGTCCTGAAAGATGCGGCGGCCTCCATTCAGACGGTGGTGGAGGCTCTCAGAGAGCGGTCGGCCTCAGACGAGGTCCGCAAGCTCCAGTTGGAAAATGCCCGATTGAGGTCGGAGATGCGGGAGCTGAAGCTGATGGTGGAAGAGCTCCGACATCATCGCGACAGAGGCTCCCCTCTTCTGCCCTTACCGGCCGGCAGAGAGGACATCGAGGAGCGGATGACGGCCTCCATATCGGGGACTGTCCAGCGCATTATAGACGCGCGATTCGCGGGCCTGGAGGAGCGGCTCTTGCCCGCCAAAACACTTCGTCCACCCTTGGCGGCGGACAAACGGCGCGACGCCGCTAAGAAGAAGACACCCTTGCTGGCGAAGAGTCGCAGCACTAGCGGTGCGCATCCGACGCCGGCGGAGGGACCGTCCCGGCCCAACGATGACCCAACAGGCGCAGATGCAGCGACGACGGTGAGTGGTCAACCGTCCAGAATAAAAAAAAGAAGAAAAAGAGGGCCGCGAAGACATACGCAGCCGCCGCCGCCTCAGCTCCGGCGCAGAAGAAAAAGCCGCAGCCGCAACCGCAGCCGCAGCCGAAGCCTCAGCCTAAATCAAAGAAGGCTAGAAAGCCCAGACTGGCCGCTCCTCGCTCTCCGGCGGTCCTTGTGACACTGGACGAGTACGCGGAGAGCAAGGGAATAACGTACTGCCACCTGCTAAAGCGGGCGGCAGATACGATCGACTTAAATGAACTCGGCATAGTTGGTGGTCTTAGGCTGCGGCGCGCCGCGACCGGGGCCAGACTTCTGGAGCTGCCGAAGGGGCAGACCCCGGAAGTGGCGGGACGCTTGGCTGAGGCAATGCAGACGGCACTGGGCAGCTTGGCAAAAGTCGTCCAACCCATGAAGCTCGCGAGTCTGCGAGTTTCTGGGCTGGACGACTCCGTCACAAGTGAAATGGTGGCCACGTCGGTAGTGGAGGCGGGAAAATGCGACGCCGGCGACGTCAAAGTCGGCGCAATCGCGGTCGGACCTGGCGGGTTGGGTGGCACTGTCGTGCGATGCCCGATCCCAGCCGCAAAGGCCCTGGCCGAGGCAGGCAGACTCTTGGTCGGCTGGAGTTCGGCCAGGGTCCAGATTTTGGAGCAGCGCCCCATGCGGTGCTATAAGTGCATGGGTATCGGGCACACTCGCCCGACTTGTCCGGCTGCGGTCGACCGCAGAGGCGCGTGTTTCCGGTGCGGCGTGGAGGGGCACATCGCCCGTAACTGCACCGGGGCACTGCGCTGCGCCGTTTGCGCAGATGCCGGCAAACCGGCGTCGCATATTATGGGAGGACGGGAGTGCCGCCCCCCAAAATCGAGGGTTAGAGCGGTCGCAAAGGCCACGACCGCTCCCCTAATCTCATCGCACCAGTCAACGGAGGAGACTGCGGCAATGTCATCATGACCTGCCGCAGTTTTCCCCGTTCGCCGGTCTCTGGTGCAGCGGAGATAGAGCGCTCACGGTGCCCGCGAGCGCTCTATGACCGAGGGCGGCCCGCGTAGGCGAGCCAACCGTCGGGGCGTCACGGTGGCATACAACCGTGATCCCGTGGCGTCCTTGTACGACGACGAGGGCACCGCTGTGTTTTAGTGGGTATTCTGACTTCGCAGTCAGCGAGTCCCACATACCCGTCACCCCCGGGCGGCGGGATACGTAAACGTATTTCACAGCGTCAAAAAAAAAAAAAAAAAAAAAAAAAAAAAAAAAAAAAAAAAAAAAAAAAAAAAAAAAAAAAAAAAAAAAAAAAAGGGTGTGTATCGGTTCGCTGCACAGTATACTTTTAACTCTGTTAGCCTGGCTGTTCGTTTCAATATTAGTACAGAAGTGCCTCCAGCACTCTCTCTTTCTGAATCTGATGCGCTTCTTGTAGTGATATTGGGCTTGTTTATAGGCATCCCAATGATGTTCTGCACGAGTGTTCCTTGCTTTATTGAACAACTTTCTCACCTTGCGTCGTAGCTTTCAAGCTCCGGTCCCCACCAATGTTTTTTATGGAACTGTCGCGCTTTAGGTGTGGAAAGTGGGCATGTTTGTTCGAAGCTAGTGATTAGGCAATTGGTTTCCTGGTTGATGTGGTTGTCAATGGCGGTCGTGTGTTCGTGGTTGTCAGGTAGTTGGACGCTTTTGAGCTTCTGCGCTGTCTGAATCTCGTGCCTGCCGCGGTCCATCTTCCGTGGGTTGCGGCGAGGTTCAGGTGGCGTAAGCGTAACCATCAGGTTATATTTGATCCACCGGTGATCCGAGCACGACACGTCGTCAGACACATGCCATTCTGAAATATATTCGGACGCATGCTTGGTCGCCAGGGTTAGATCTATGATTGTTTGGGATCTCGAAGTTACAAAAGTCGGTTCAGACCCCTTATTTATGACATTTAGGTTCGTTGCGAGTAGAAATGAAACAAAGTCCTCACCTCGCTGGTTGTTGTCCTTACTGCCCCACAGCGCCTCCTACCTACCTACCTCGGATGAACCGATGTCGACGACAGGCTCCTTACTGGGGCCTGGCTGGCTCTCCTCCATCTTGGTTACTGCGTTGCCTGAGTCAGTAGGGACTTCCTCGGCCGCATCGAGATTTGGCAGTGCGGTGGTGCGGTCCTCTTGGAAGCGAGCGTAGATATTTCCAAACTTGTAGTGTATTCTACGCTCGCTTGCCTTGAGTTTTTGTGCATCGTCCTAAGGGATGCCAAGGATGAGATAAATCGCTGTTTTGTCCTCCGTTGGCACCGCGCTGTAGAGCGCCCAGTTGGAGACACGGTACTTAGGGTTCTGGCACGTGATGCGCAAGCGGATCCTGTCGAGGTCGTCCTCTGGTTCCACCTGTGGAATCAAGAGCCCCGCTTTGACACGCTTCGGGATCTCGGACTGTTTCCTGACGACCAGTCTGGTTCCCGCGCGTGGTGATGTGACCTTAACTATGTTTCGTTGAAGCCACTGTAGAGCAAAATCGTCTTCGCACCACATCTTAAGAGTGTCCTCACTGTGGAAGGCTTTACCCCTAAATGATGGTGCAACGACGGGTGTTGCGGAAGTGCTGGGCGAGAAGATTTCCTCATCCATCACCCCCTGCAACTGCTTCTCAATGGCCTCTGCTTGCTCTTTCGTGAGATCGTGGTATGGCTACATCATAATTGCAACGCAGTATTCTTTCATCTTTAACGCGTCCGCATATTTGATGGGGCCAGTGGTGTTGGTAGGCTTCCGACGTTTGCAGTTGCCCTGAGGTGTGAAGGAGTCATCCGGTCGATCCCGTTTTACAGGTTTCGTCTGGCTCGGACGCTCCTCGTGGTTCTTTCCGGTCGTGCGCTTCTTACCGCGCCTAGTCCGCTTGGATTTGGAGGCGCAGGTAGCAGCGGTAGCCCCAACCTCTGACGGTGTACCGACCCCCACAGGTGCAGCAGGCCCGGCTACGCCAGGGGCCTGCGCAACACTGACAGGGGCAGTCCCTTCGGCAGCTTCAAGCGGCCTACTCCCGTCATCGGTCGGGCTCCGCATTTGCCGCGCCACCGCACGGGCCTTAGCCCACTTCACCTTGCGAACCGGTGCCGGTTGCGCCGGTTTGGTCTTCTGTTTTTTGGCCTCCCTTTTTTTCATCGTCACCAGGTTCCAGCAGGGTTCTACCTGCCAGGGCTGGGCGACTGTCGGCATTGCTGCTTTCAGCGAAGTGAGGTCCAAGGTTCCTGTCGCACTACTCACCTGAGGTGCAGCAGGTTGCTGTGTTAGCGCGACACCCAGGTTGTGAGCCTGAGGTGCAGCCGTTTGGTTGGTTGGCGCAACTCTCAGGTTTTGGCCCTGAGGTGCAGCCGGTTTAATGGTCGGCGCGACACTCGGGTTGTGAGCCTGAGGTTCAGCCTTGGTGTTACAGTTTATATTTTTTGTTTTTGTTTTTATCCATAAGGTGTAAATTAATTCCGAGAGTTCTTCCACCCTCCTTCGAGCCCTCAAGTGGGGACGCTGTGGCAGAAAGCACACAGCGCCAGAAGTCACCCTGGGATATAGAGCCCCAACCTGCTAGGAAGCAGGCCGATCAGGCAAGAAGGCTTACCCGTCTCACCCGTCGTCCGCCCCCGACAGGACAGAACTCTCGCCTGACGGCCCTCTGACGGGACATCGCAGCCGATTGACCGAAGGTGGCTAGCCTCCGGCCTCCCGTGTCAGGAGAAATCCGGACCAAAGTGGAGTGTTGCCTTGGAGACGCACTACTGCCGGCGCTCTTTCGGCTCAGCCACCAGGATTCCTTCATCCCCCCCTACGGGTCCCCGCGCACGGCACAAACACGCTGGTGGTCAATTAAGGCCAATCCTCGCTTTATTTGCTGCGAGGAAAGGTCCGCAGGAACTTTACCACATCATCCCTGCAGAAGTGTTGTGTGTGGTCCTTGTCGTGAGTGTAACTGTGTGTGGGTTTGTGTTGGTGCATGTTCAGTATGTACGCTCTTGCACGTGTGTGGGCCTGTGAGAGTATTCTTGTGTAGTGTTAATGTGGTGTACTTGAGTCTATTCGAGTGTGAGTGTAAATTTTACGAGAGTACCTGCGCAGGCTCTACCCAAGGTAGCTTGAGCAAGGCACACCCGCCGCCTAATGCTAGGCATTGTTACTCGTTTTGCACCACCCAGGGGGCACGTGTAGGGTGAGTCTATGAAAAGATGGTAAATCCTACGGACGAGAGTAACTTCACCCCCCAAAACTTTTGTTGACTAGGTAAATGATGTGACCTTTGGACAAAACTTAATATGAACTGTTTTCTATCTTGGTATTTCCGGCTATTTAAAAACGGAATCATACTTATTTACTGGTAAGCGGCAGAGTAAAATACCGCGCCGCCGGCATGACTGGAAATGTGTCCACACTTCATTTATTTAAATTGAAATTAATGGAAATTTGGTCAAAAATAAAGTACCAATTTTTTTTTTACATAATGCGATATAAATATTGATAGTAATTTACCAGTTATTCTGTAGATTAAATTTATTTATTTAAATATTTTTTATTGTTAACTTTACAAAGAAATGTATGTATGTATTACTGTGAGTGAAAAAATGCACTACAAGGCGGATTTATCGCTCAATAACGATTTGTTTCAGGTAACTTTAAAGTAATTATTAAATTTATTAAACTTAATTTGAAAGTTATACTAAAAAAATCTAGTCAAAAATCAATTTAAAGACTTCTTAGTCTTGCTTCCAGCTCTTAATTCATACGCGAACGATGCAGATCAGTGAAGCAGGACCAAGACTTCGAGATTATTCCAATTATTTTATTTTAGTCGGTAGTATCGCGACCGTGGAAGAATATTTTTGTTATAATCTAATTTGTTTTTATTTTAAATATTAAGCAATGTTTTATAATTAATATTTGTAGTCATGAGGAATTAATATAATAAATATTAAAATATGAATAAAGAAAAAATAATATTTTCTATTCATTAATTTTATATTACCTTCATTATCATATCTAGAAGTTTTTTAGATCGTGTGGTCACTTTGACTAATATTAATGTTATTTTTAAACATTTGCTTTATATGCCAGATTTTTAAATTTGAGTAGAAA
Source organism: Euphydryas editha (assembly GCA_036937285.1). NCBI lineage: Eukaryota > Metazoa > Arthropoda > Insecta > Lepidoptera > Nymphalidae > Euphydryas > Euphydryas editha. Next base: position 6,430,207 of record JAUPFZ010000001.1, read on the forward strand.
CAGATATAGTGATAGATTGTTTTTCATCAGTGAAAGAACGAAACGATACTGAATAACAAGTTACGTGACAAACTTCACATCGATCATAAAATACGTGAGCGTAGAACAAACAAACTCACTTTCAGGCAGGGTTGGAAAAAAAACACTTTTTTAAAAAAAAGAACAAAACATCATGTTTAAAACTAAATATTAAAAAAAACATGTTTTAAACAAAAAAATATTTTGTTTTTTATGCAGCTGTTTAAAACACGTTTTAAACATGTTTAAAACATTGTTTTAAATTAATTAATAAGAATGTATGTATATCTTATTAGTAAAACAGCCATATTACTTCTACTCTAATATACTGGTTAAGTCTGGGACAATCAATGATATTTTAACGACATGATCTCCTGGTCATACTGAACAACTGTACCCAAGAAACATACACTCGTAAATGAAGTTTCTTTTTTGATCTCCTATACAAAGTTCTATACCTACTGTATCATTTTCACCACCACCTCCAGCATTAAAATCACTAAAATGTCGCCAAAGCGAATCTTTTTTATTACACGATTTTTATTCGCTTCACCTATTTGTTTGTTTGTTTGTATGTTTGTATGTTTGTAACCGACTCCTTTAGACGTCATTTTGACCTACTTCAAACGTTCAGATTTCATATAAACTTAGTAGACTTATCGAAGGATCGATGACAATGGAATAATTTAAATAGTCCTGTTATCCTTATCAGGATATTCAGGATTAGCGATTTGTTTTTCATTACTCGATCACCTATTTCTCGTATAAGTTACTGACTAATCTGGAAACCAGCTATTTCAACCGAGAAAACAGCAGGAGCCCAAATAACTTATTTCGCGGATAAGTTATGACCTGAATAAAATAAAATAAAAAAAGTAAAAAAAAAAATAAAAAAAAAACGCTTTTATAGAAAATTCAACTAAAAAATAAAAAATATATAGTACAACCTCGTTAAGTCGAACCTCGATAAGTTATAAAGATAAGTAGATAAGCAAAAATTACTGGTTTTTTTAATGCTATTTTATTTTATTTTAAGTATGTTTTGAAATAATGTTGATTTATAATAAATAAAAATATGTGTGTCACCTCTGCAACTTGAATGTTTTATTTATTTTACCTCTCTAACTCAAAATTTATAAGAATAAATCTCAACCTCCTTATGTCGAATCAAAATCGAATCAAAGTCGAATCGCTGGGTGCATGACCCTAGCGCCATCTATCGATACAACTTACGGTGGCTCTTTTGAGAAAATAAACATGTATTGGATGTCAAATATCTATTGAAAAAATAAAATAAACTTGATAAAAAAATTTTTCAATGTAAAATGTGATATATTACACAGAGTGAATATTAAATTAAAAAATTTTCCGTGGGTCAGCTAAAAACAGTAAGTAAAATAATTACAACAACTAAAACAAATCTCAATAAGTGAATTAGGTTAAGCAGTGTTAAAATCTGTCAAAATGTTTATTGTAAAATTAATATTGAATAAAAAATCATTACTAATATTAAAAAAACAATCTAAAATAATATATAAAATAACAAATAGCTCTATTTAACATAATTATATATTTACGAATGTATCTTAATTTTTTTTTTATTTAATTTTGCAGATAAAAAATGGAATTGGTATTAAGAACGGGTTTTTAATCTATCACACATAATATTATTTTTCAACCACAGACTTCTTATTTTAGATAAAGGGTAAAAATTTAGTTTTGGCTGAGCACGAGAGAGATGTTGAAGAACATCGAAAATTAAATCAAAGTTATTTGATTAAATCGCGTGTCATTCGACAGGCATCAGTCAATTCAACGCCTTACACAACATCATTGAATGTAATAACAATTTTTATATTACTTACATACAACAATTATCATTGTTTGTATTGTTATAACCTTCATTTTAATTGTTTTAATATTTCAGATTAATGAGACACGATTTGTGACACTTTGCAATCGGAAAATTATAAAATTTACAATTACTATTTCTACTAGTATTTTTGCAATCGACTACACAACAACTTTGATGACCCATTTTATTTTATTCATTTAATTAAACTGACACACTATAACACTATTATATTATATTATAACACTATTTTTATGGTCATAGATAATAAAGAGCCACCCGTAGTTCTATTTTGTCCGCAACGGGCGCTGACATCACTTTTGTGTCCCCCACTATGCCTTACGCACCCAGCGAAACTCTAGAACTCGAATTTTTTGGCGTCTCCCTTGATGTTCGACTTATAGAGGTTCTACTGTAGTTAAAAAAAAAACTAAAAAACATACTTTTATAAAAAAATCAAACTAATCAAAAATAAATTTTAAATAATTATAGTGTACAGAAGAAAAAAATGTATATTATTGTAAAAAAATTAAACAAGTGCGAGTCGGACTCGCCCATGAATGGTTCCTTAGCAGCAAGTAACATCATATGAAAGTTCTTGTAGTTCGTTGTAACTTTGATCGATGTTTTAATAATAGTATATTTTTTATATAAAAAAATATTTACTAGATTTTCGGTGGAAGTTTGCATGGTTATGTACATCATATATTTTTTTTAGTTTTATCATTCTTATTTTAGAAGTTACAGGGGAGGGGACACACATTTTACCACTTTGGAAGTGTCTTTCGCGCAAACTATTCAGTTTAGAAAAAAATGATAGAAACCTCAATATCATTTTTGAAGACCTAACCATAGATACCCAACACATATAGGTTTGTAATGTACATAATATATATATATTTTTTTGTTTTATCATTCTCTTGTTTTAGAAGTTACGGGGAGGGGGGGACACATTTTACCACTTTGGAAGTGTCTCTCGCGCAAACTATTCAGTTTAGAAAAAAATGATAGAAACCTCAATATCATTTTTGAAGACCTATCCATAGATACCCAACACATATGGGTTTGTAATGTACAACATATATATTTTTTTAGTATTATCATTCTTTTATTTTAGAAGTTACAGGGGGACACATTTTACCACTTTGGAAGTGTCTCTCGCGCAAACTATTCAGTTAAGAAAAAAATGATAGAAACCTCAATATCATATTTGAAGACCTATCCATAGATATCCAACACATATAGGTTTGATGAAAAAAAATTTTGAGTTTCAGTTCTAAGTATCGGGAACCCCCAAAATGTATTGTTTTTTTTTTTGTGAAAATCTTAATGCGGTTCACAGAATAAATCTACTTACCAAGTTTCGACAGTATAGTTCTTATAGTTTCGGAAAAAAGTAGCTGTGACATACGGACGGACAAAAAGATAGATATGACGAATCCATAAGTGTTTCGTTTTTGCCAATCGGGTACGGAACCCTAAAAAAGCGTGGGGTGCTTTTTAAGATATTATCAAAATGATAATCCTTCTACTTATAGGTATTATACCTGTCAATAAAATGTTTATATCTATTCACACCATGCATAATTGTTTATCATACAACCTTAGTAAGCTATATACAATATCCTAGTCAAAAACAATTTTTAACGTAATTCCAACAAGAAACGTCTAACAAACAATCACCTGACACCTCTACTTGCTAAACCACACGCACACGCACGTCGCACACACTCAAATCTCATCCGTCACCCGTCATCAGCCACCCCTTATTTCTGTGTTTTGGGAATGTAAGGCCAGTAACAGAAAACTGAGAGTTAGCAGCTTTATAGATAACATCTACCAAAAAATTTGGATGCATTCTATTAGTCACTACACGTAAAAAAAGATAAAAAACATTAGTGTTTTTTATGAGTGTTTAAAACACGTTTAAAACAAAACAGTTTTAAAACATGTTTTAAACACCTATACGTTTTTCTAAGTGTTTTAAACACTGTTTTAAACACTTGTTTTAAACAATTGTTTAAAACAATGCCAACCGTGCTTTCAGGTAATGTGCTTCGTTTTGAAACATTCCTATCATCAAAATTTTTGCTTATTTGAGCTGTTAAGATTAGCCTGATAATTGATTCTATCATTGTAAGCAATAGTTATATAATGAATGATGGTCAATTTTGTATCCTTATATCTAAGTATAGTACTCGTACGTAAAAACCCAATTATAGTATACGTTAGTATATATATAATTGGGTTTTTACGTACGGGGTTATATGTTATCTTATTCATTTTGAGTTGTCAACCAAGAATTCATTTAAAAAAATGTTTTGATTAGTTACTTTCAAGACAATAACCCTGAAACACTCTTTTATTACCTATTAAATACTATATCCTAATTATATTACTCTTTTATTTTATTTTTTAATAAAACAAAAATATAAAAAGTTTCATGCCATTCCTGAAAATTTTTCATCGATATTTTTAGATATATGTATTTACAAACTTCTTCTTATTGATTCTGATTTGATACCTTGAGTAACGCAAGGGCGTTATTGTTGTTTGAATATCACAGTATATTTATTTAAGAATGAATTGTGGCATTATAATTAATTATGCGTAGCATTCTAATAGAATGATTCTATAGTAACTTGAAATCGACCTATTTTAAAGTTTTTTTAATCATTCTTATCAGTCACGTTTGCACTATTTCTTATAGGAATTATAATAAAAAAAAAACCTAATCTCTCATTAATGTTTTTACCAGCGGCAAATGGCGGGAAACTGTTTTGTCAATATATAATTAACTGTTATATCAATACGAAGTAACGTCAATTTATTATTTTAAAAGTTATAATAGTGACAACAATTGCAGCAAAAAAGGTAATTAATTCTTGCATTTTAAGAATTTGATTAGCGATATAATTTCATATATTTGTTATTTGATTATTAAAAAAGTAACATCGGTCGGCGAGTGCAGTAGGTAATATAAGGTTATATTACAATTTTGATTAAAAACTTATTAGGACTCATATAATTCCGATCGTATAAAAATTTAGCTGCTTTTATTTAGTATATTTTTACTATTTTAAGTTAATTAAACTTAACTTCTTTATTAAACTTGATTATTTCTTGTATTACATATTTTCAAAGTATTTAACTTTATTTCGTTTTTATATTAAATACAATTAATTATCTGTAGCTTATATATACATATATATATATATATATATATATATATATATATATATATATATATATATATATATATATATATATAAGTATATATATATATATATATATATATATATAGTCAAAGTCAAAGTCAAAGTCAAAATATTTTATTCAGCATAAAATTATTACAATTATTTACTGAACGTCATGAGTCTACCACCAGTTCGGAAAGAAGAAGCCTCTGACCTGAGAAGAACTGGCGAAAGAAACTCAGCGGGACTAATATTTTTTTTTACGTAATGTTTTTTTTTTTTTTCAGAGTATATTGAAATTTACAATAATTCTCTATAAGTTGAAATAGCCTGGAGGCGATCACATCATTCCCAAGGCGTACTATCTTCTAGAAAATCGTTGATAGAATAATATCCTTTGGTACACAAACGTTCTTTCACAATTTTTTTAAATTTGGCAATAGAAACTTTTTGAACGTTTTCTGGGAGCCTGTTGTATAAGCGTATACATTGTCCATAAAAAGAATTACTGACTCGGCGTAATATATATATATATATATATATATATATATATATATATATATATATATATATATATATATATATATATATATATATATATTATACAAAATAATGATAATTCAGTAATAATAATTCAATTCCATTCTTGTTTTCTTATGACGTCATCACGTAAAAATTATCGTCCGTAAACCGACTTTACAGACAACCAATTTTTTTTGAGTATAATGAATGTTATGCAACGCGGTGGGTGAAGTGTAAATAATTAAGAACGAAAACAAAACTAAATTGTATTTGTAGCAAATACAAATAAATATACGTAATTTATTAGTAATCAAAGTTATCATTGATGTTAAAAAAATATTTATTGTTTTCGACGTATTTCAAGAAAAAAAAAAAGTTATTCAGGTTTTTGCGACTACGCTACAAAAGTTGTTTAAATTACAAAACTTCAGTTAGAGCTTCAGGCAGAAATAGACTAAGACCGTTTTCTCATTTAACGACAAGGATAGTCATATCTCTTCTTGATTTAATTGAGTAATGTCAATATCGTCATTATGGATTTTCATTATAATAACACACTTATTGGAATTTGTCAATAAAATAGTTTGTCTCTAACAGCATGATTGTGGTCTTTGTCTCGTTGAGGGGTCCAGTAGTTATTGGTAAGAACTGTTTATCTCAAAGAAACATAGTCTGTTTTAATATACTCTTTTACAGATATTATTATCATCATCTAGGATATAGAAAAAAAATTTGGTTTATTCGTGTTAATAAAATATTAAATTTAAGGCTGTTAGGTACTGAATATTTATGTATGTATATTTATGCGACTTAGATGTGTTTTAATAATATGATGTGTACGGGGTTCGACTAGCAAACGTCACTTCGCTGTTATGCCCAGGTGGACTGAGGTGGTTGGTATTCGGACACCCACCACCTCAGTCCCCCGCGATCATGGACGCTGTAAAGTGTCCAAAACGTCGGGAAATAATTTAAATTAAATATTGTTAAAAAGTAACTTTAAATAAACGTGATAAAATCCGTTTTTAGACTTTTAATTAAATAGGTGTAGCCACACTTCGGGTATTAGCCGTAACATATACACAGAAAACAACTAGACTTAGGACAAGCTTATGCTCGGTCGAACCCGAGGCAAAGATTTTATAAACACAAAATTAGGTTAGTAAGATTAAAAAAGCGTAAGTAAAGAAAAGGGGCCCCGAGAACTGCATTGCCTAGTGTCCCTGACAGGGTTAATCCGGCTCTGTCTGGGATATATCCTGATAGTAGAATATCATTGTAGATCTTGGTCAATAAGGGAACAACTGATTCCAGAGTTCCTTTCAGAATTTCATTTGTGATCTCATCTGGACATGGCGCTTTGTCTGGTTTTTGGCTAAGGATTGCCTTTCTTACTTCGCTGGATAAAATTTTGGGTTCAGTGGTCGATGAGATAGGTCTGTTTCTTTCCCTTTGTTCCCTTGCATGCTGATTTGAGTAAAGACTGCTATAGAATCTTGTAGCTGTTCTGTTTATTTATTTTCGGTTGCTCATTCTGCCGTTGTCATTACAATTTTTTTGCAAGTTTATTATCCATGGGGTTTTTTCTCTCAGTTCTTTAAGTGCTTTTCTGGTTCCTCCTGTTCTTGTAATATGTTTTTCAAGGATATGCAGTCTATTAGTTTTTCTGTCCTTTATAATACTATTCCTTATTCTCTTACTTAACTCCGTTATTTTTTGTGTGTTTTGTTTTCTTAATTTATTATTAAATAGACTTTTTCTTTTTTATAAGTTGTAGTGTTGGGTTGCTTAAAGTATATTTGTGTTTGGACAGTTTCCTGCCTCATCCGGCGAACCCGTAGGATTCCGTCCAGCGTGGGGTTCTCACCGAGAGCCCTTCTACCCGAGACGTATGAGTAGGTCTCAGCAAGAACCCCCGCCACGAGCTCCCACAGGGGGTGGCCGGCTAACCTTTTAGTATATACCTATCTTTATTACATACATGCAAACGATCTCCTAATTTAAACTCTTAAAAACTTACCTAATGCAATCAGTGTCATCAAAAGTAGTGGCATTATTTTAATCTGTACTATAATTTATATTTAAAAAATAATATTTTTTATAAAACAGAAACGAAGATTGTGACCTTTTTTATTTATTTTTTTTATGCGATAAAGTGCGTAAAATACGCATCGCATAAGATAATGGCAAATTATATCATATATAATGAGGTCGCTAGCAATTTATAATATTATAATTAGATTTTTAAAGTGAATATCACGCGCAATTGACTCGTTTTACTTATTTAAAAAATAAATATTAGTAATTAATATTTAAAAAAAATATATATAAATAAACTAAGTATTTCTGAAATAATTAAATTTTTTATATTAATGTAAGTAATTTTTTTTGTTTTTTTTTTTGAAGATTATTTTCGTAAATGTAAGTCAGATTTATCTATCTATATAATTGATCCGCTGTACCCGTGAGTTCACAGTTTCAGAGTTTCATCCTATAAGGTAAAGTACGTAAGCGACCTAAGAATGAACTGTAAATGTTTGTGTGCATTCGAAATTCAAACTGTTTGGACCTACCACTGAGGATTGTGATGTGTGGTCATAGTCAAACTAAAGACCTTGAAATGTATATGGAATATAATTTAAAATAGTATCCTTTCTTAGTTAAAAAATATTTAAATTAAACTACATGTTAATGAATTATAATTGAGTAAATGTTTTGACTTTAATCCATTCATATTTTCATCCATTTTGACTTCTTCCAAAAAATCCGTACCGAATTTCGGGATAACAAGTATTCGGTGTCCTAGCTCGTAGTAAATACTTAAATCGTTCTAAGATTCATTCAAGCCCATTAGTAATTTAAGCATGATGCGCGCTCGAGATATACACAGACAGACATAAATATAGACACATAGATTAAAATGAAAATTTTTATTTTTGATTCAATCTAGATTATAAAATGTCCTCAAAAAAAAAAAAAAAATTAAAAATATCTTAAATTCATTGAATTGGACCTGTTACAGTTTTATTATAAGTATAGATATAAAAATTATTGTTATATTTTTTATTTACTTTCTTGAATTGATAAAGTATGTATAAGCGGGAAAAGCAAGTCACTAAAAAGCATGTACAAAAGCCTTTTCTCCCATATATGACAAGCTCTGGAACTAAAACGCGACTCTGGTCCACCGCGTTTTATAAGATATTATTTTCCTACTAAGGCTGACTGACCGTAATCTTGTAATGACAATCGAGACCTATGCTTCTAGAATCTAGATGCTCTCCGAGGCAAGGTAAGGAAACGATGGTCATAGCAAGTAGCTGCGGTGTTAATATATAGGCCATACAGATGTTTCTCGTATTCTGGGCGTTTATATTTCTGTTATATGTGTTTCTGGACCTCCGACAAAGGATTACCATTCTACTAGGGACCGTGGAATGTAAGGAGTTTATTTGTTATTACTAACCTATGTATACAAACAGCTGTTGTAGCAATAGATCGAACGTGAATTAGTTTTGTGTTACTTTCAAATATGGATTTGGATATATTTTTATCAATTATTTCATTCAAAATAATGTTTACAATTTTAAGCAAAAGGTTTTAATAAATTAATTAAAATTCATATATTATTAACATATATATTTTAAAATTGTCTCAGTTTCAAAATTTTAAATAATATGAGTTACTTTTTAATATTTCAGATAAATTACGAACAAGATGGTAAAGATAAACGTACTGTTGTTCACCTGCCTCGTGCTCATCGCCGTTGCTACCGCTAAACCTTTAAGGTTCGTCTTAAAAATTTTCAACCAGAACTGCTGTCTATTTTAAACCTGTGTTTTTAAATATTTACTGTATTTTTCCGTATTGTTTTTATGCTAATGTAAAATACGTAGAAAAACTTTATGAATATTTTTTATATGAATTAGCTCATTAACCTATGATGATAAGATATAATCACATCGTTGACCAAAGTTGGTTAAAATATATGTACTTATACATTTTGTTATCATTTTGATTACTGGTGTGATATTTGTAACTATGTCTGATATGTTTGTTTTTTTTTTCTATTTTACGTAGTTCTTGTAACTTTGTATATTTTAAAATCGTGGGGTATTTCATTATTGTTTTTATTGATTTTTAGTGACGAAGAATCTCCACAGCCAAGTACTGAACATGATATTGTTGAGGTAGGTGTTCGGAGTTGTTTATATCATTTAATTATAAATTAAGCTCTACATGAATTGTAGTATACCTTATAGTAGCAACATTAATATTATACTATCATATATTATGATGATGATGGTTATGATGATAGCAGTATTAGTGTTCTTCTTACCGTGACAAAGACATTAAACTTCTTAAATACCCGCGTATAAGATTTAGTATATTAATATAAGGAGTTAGCACAATATAGTTTGGACACCTTTTTACCTTTCATTTTTACTTATTCACACTTTTCAAATGTGCCCTTCCCTACGCCGCGCGCCGCTAGAAACTATATTAACTATTTGTACATGCTGACCTACTGATTTCTGGGCTATTTCTGATGTTTGCACTTTATATCTCACTGTACATAAATAACATATACATATATAAGTATATATATATATGTATATAATATGATAAAATGTCTTATTAAAATAAATAATCGTTAGTAGAATACTAGAAGTCTTACCAGGATAAAACTTCAAAAAATGTTCGTCTTTTATGTAAATATTTGTATGTATTACAGGCAAAAGCACGACCTAAAACATCTTTGAACTGGTTATATGACATGACGACACAGGCGATCGCACAAAGAATGGTAAGAAACTTTTGTATCTCATTTATGAATATAAGAATAAGTTTATTAATAAATAGACGTAATATAATTTTAAGCATATTAATAGTAAAAAAACTACTTTTTTTTAGAAACATACCTAGTAGAAAGACTATACATACATATACATACATAATAATCACGCCTCTTTCCCATAGGGGTAGGCAGAGACCACTTCTTTCCACTTGCTACGATCCTTACATACATGTTTTGCTTCGTCCACTTTCATTATTCCTTTCAGACATGCTCTTCGGTTCAGGGTACTCTTGACCTGGCCTTTTTTCAAGACGTCCCTGATTTGATCCTTAAACGTCCGCCTAGGTCTACCCCTTCCCGCACTTTCATTCACACTCGCCTTATACACTTTTTTCGTCAACCGTTCTTCATTCATTCTCTCGACATGACCAAACCATCTCAGCATACCTTTCTCAATTTTTGTCACTACATCTTCTTTCAGACCACAACGTTTCCTTATCTCACTATTTCTTATCCTGTCACTCAGTTTAACTCCTATCATACTTCTTAACGCTCTCATCTCAACTGCATTTATTCTGCTTTCATGTTTCTTCTGCCATACCCAACTTTCACTTCCGCACATGAGTGTCGGCACTAACACCCCGTCATGAACAGCCAAACGAGCCTTGTTAGACACCTTCCGACTCCTCATAAAGGAGTGCAAAGCTCCATTCACCATGTTTCCTGCAATCACTCTTCTTTCAATATCACTCTCACACTTTCCATCTTTTGTAAACTTTGAACCCAGATACACAAACTCATTCACCTGTTCAATTTGTACATCTCCAATCACGATATTGCAATCTGTCACTGCCTCCTCTCTTTCAAACACCATCACTTTCGTCTTCTTTACATTCATCTTCATTCCCTTTCTAACAAAAGCTCCATTCATAGCAGTTACCATCTCCTGCAACTCCTCGGCCGAAGACGCAAGTAATACTTGGTCATCAGCATAGAGAAAACATTTGACGAGTAACTCATTCATTCTCAACCCGCTTTCATTCTCTTTTAAATCTGTCAAGCAATTGTCCATGAACAGGTTAAACAGCCACGGTGACGCTACACATCCCTGTCTAACACCTTTTTCGATATTGAACCATTCAGTGTATGCCCCGTTTATCCTCACACAAGCACTAGAATCCCTATAAAGAGATTGCAATGCTCGTATGAGGACACTGCTCACACCATACACGGACAATGCTGACCACAATTCATTCCTCACCACTCTATCATAGGCCTTTTCTAGATCCACGAATGCGCAATAGACCCTCTTGTTTTTAGCCAAACACTTTTCGGCTATGCATCGTAAAGAAAAGACCTGATCCGTACATCCCATTCCCTTTCTAAATCCTGCTTGTGCATCCCACATTTTTTCGTCTGTTACATTCACAACCCTTTCAATCAACACTTTTGCATACAATTTACCGACGACGCTGAGAAGGCTTATACCGCGGTAATTTATGCAGTCCTGCCGTGACCCTTTTCCCTTATATAATGGCACAATTACGGCTTTGCACCAGTCTCCCGGTACTTGCCCATTTCGCCAGCACAAATTGAAAAGGCGGTACAGCTGACTAGCCACTATGCCTTGTCCAGCCCTCAGCATCTCGACGGTAATCCTGTCATACCCTGCAGCCTTACCTAATTTCATACTTTTCAACGCTTTCACTATTTCATCCATGCTTATCTCACTTTCATCAACATTTATATTAGTTTCCATGGAAAGTGCCGGATGATGTATTTGCACTTCCTCTCTTTCAAACAAACTTTCAAAATATTCCTTCCATCTCTTTAACACACATTCTTCTCCTTTTATAATGCTCCCATCTTGACTCCTGATTGTATTCAGCTCCAAAGTAGAGATTTTTCCTCTGGCTGTGTTGATGGATTTCCAGAAAAACTTGATGTTTGACTGGAAATCTTCAGTGAGCCTCCTATCAAAATCATCTTTTCGTTCTTCTTTCTTTCTAGACACAACTTCTTTCGTTGCTGATTTCAATCTTTTATACTTCGTTCTTGCTTCCTTTACCTTGTCATCCGTTGTCTTTTGAACTTTTTGGTTAGCTTTTGTTGCTAACCAATCTAACCACGCTTTCTTCTTTTCTTGTACAGCCCTTTGTACATCTTTATCCATCCATACATTATAGTCCTTTCTTCCTTTCCTTCTTTTAGCTACCCCACATACATCAATAGCAACATTCACGACCCCTTTCTTAAATGTCTCCCACAAATCTTCAATCACACCTCTATCTTCTATGCCTTTAAAACTTTCTTTCAGTTTCTCTACATACTCGTCTTTCTTTTCTTTTTCTTGCAGATTTTCCACTTTTACTCTGTCTAAAACACTCGTAGGCTCAGCCCCTCGGTGTCGCCATCGTTTAAAAAGCCCCCGCATTCGAGCTATGACCAGGAAGTGGTCTGTGTCGAGGCCTACACCGCGGTATGCCCGAGTGTCTAGCACTTTCTTCCTCAGTCTTTCATCCACAATTACAAAATCGATCATACTTCTAGACTCACTCTCATCTCTTGTATACAAATGGATCTTTTTGTGGTCAAACATTGTGTTGGCCACGCAAAGATTCCATTCCGAACATATTTCAAGCAGGCTTCTCCCATTGTCATTCACTCTCTCGTCTCCAAACGTACCTAGAACTCCTTCATATCCATCACGCTTTATTCCAACCCATCCATTAACTAAATTATCATCATTAACTATCACATCCATTAACTAAAGACTATCTCAAGTAGAAATAAGTAACTCACATCGAGTTAGTTATTTCTACTTACGAGCAAATCTCAAAAAGTACTGAAAATATTTTAATGAAACTTTGGTATGAATATTACTCATGTACTTGGTTATAACTTATGCTTCAAAAAAGCGAAGCAATAACCATTATTGGTTATCGTCAACGCAATGTTACCGGTTGTAACGGATTTATTGTCGAATCATTTTAGTTTTGTTTTTAATTATTTATTTTATTTAACGTTATTCACAGGTTAATATAATGGCCACGCAAGGACTTTTATACCCTAAAAATACAGTATATATTGACAACGGTAATAACAACGAGATTCGTGAAATTTCGGTCTACAAATATGGTTACTAATAACGTATTTTATTTGTTTGTAATATTAAATGTAATTTGATTACTAATTTTAAAAGGATTAAAATTTATCATATTATTCATTGTATTATTTTATTATGATGAAACCGAAAATCTCTTTTCCATTCCCAAATAGTTAGTTTTTTATGCCTACTACTTTAATATCTCAGTCACACACTAAACATCCTTTGATCAGTGGCTAAGCCCGATCCCAAGACTCAGTTCTTAGGGTTAAGTAGAGTATCTAGTAATTAATATACGGTCTTACTCATAAACGTTTCTTAATATTTAATCCATTGCTTAACAACTGATCAGCAAAAACCTCACTCATAAACACTATTTAGCGTTAAGAAGTCGTTAAGCAATGCGTAAATCGTTGTCAAAATTAAACCCTGCCGAGACATAGTTTAACCCTCGTTGAGCGGCAAGATGGCGGATTTCACATAAATCAGCTGTTCTATGACGACGTCTGATCTACTTACTTGCGTTTGTTTGTTAGTAAGAAGAGATTTAGAATGAAATTTCCTCTATATAAAAATTAATATATACTAAATTAGCGTTATCTGTCTGTTTAATACAGATATTTAGAGGTACCTAATTTTAATTCTCATCTCATCTCTCATCTCATCAGCCTATAGCAGTCCACTGCTGGACGTAGGCCTCCCCAAGCTCGCGCCAGACATCCCGGCTTTCCGCAATCCTCATCCAGCCAACACCGGCAATCCTGCGAAGATCGTCGGTCCAGCGGGTCGGAGGGCGTCCCACACTGCGTTTGCCAATACGTGGTCTCCACTCCAGGACACGTCTGCTCCAACGGCCATCGGTCCTACGACACAGGTGACCAGCCCACTGCCACTTCAGCGTGCTAATCCTCTGGGCTACGTCGGTCACTTTGGTTCTCTCGCGGATAGTCTCATTTCTGATCCTATCTTTGAGAGAAACGCCGAGCATAGCCCGTTCCATGGCAATTTTAATTATAATAACATAATTTAAATTAGGTTATATCTGAAGTAAATTTATTAATTTAATATTTAATAAGCTTTGTTGAATTTTGTAATTGAGGATCCGACTACTACCCATCAAAATAAAAATGATTAGAAATTAGAATATTGATCCAAGTTCCTGTCAATAGAGGTCACTAGTAGTGACTCACTACAATATCGAGCTTCGAGAGTTTTCTCTATAATGTTAATAGATGTCGCTTGAATATTATTTTTAACAATTTCGTTCATTCAATTTCTCTATCTAATCGATTATTTTGGCTATAATCTGTGCCAACCATCTATGTATCGTTCTTTGTTCGTTTCTTAACTAAGTAACAGCTAGTCAATGTTTATAAGTAAACAAAAGTTAATCCTTGATTTATAGCTTATAACTAAACGGTGGCTAAATATTACTTAACGTGATTTTTATAAGTAAGACGGATACTGTTTCGGAGTAGTAAATAACATACTGTTTCGGACTGGAAATAAGATTGAAGTGATGTTTGCTAGCCGGACCTCGCACACATAATATTATAAAAATACATAATAATAATAATAATAATAAGAGAGTGTGCGGTCGTGCATGTGGACAGGGGACAGGTGACGCAATCGACTGAGATTAGCCTAGAACTTTCGAACTTCAAGACCCTTTCCGAAGCTGAATCTTACCGGTATCTGGGCATGTCACAATGCATAGGGGTGCAGGAGGTGGATATGAAACAGGCAGTTTGCGAGGTCTTTTTTGGACGGCTGACAAAAGTTCTCCGGAGCTACTTGTCGGGCGCCAACAAGGTCCGAGCTTATAACGGCTGGGTCATGCCCACTCTCTTGTACACATTTGGCGTGCTCAGATGGACTCAGACCGAACTAGACGCCCTGGACAGAAGAGTCCGCACGACTATGACTCACCATCGCATGCATCACCCGAAATCATCGGTCATGAGACTGTACATCCCACGGAAGTGTGGTGGCCGAGGCCTATTAAGTGCCAAGTCCATGCATAACCGGGAGGTGTGCAGCCTCAGGGCCTACTTTGAGACGAGGAGGGAGAGCGCTATGCATGGTGATGTTGTAGTATGTGACAAAGGTCTCACCCCCTTATCCCTGGCCAAAGAGGAATGGCGAAGACCGGTTGTACTTAGCACCTCCGACCGGGAGACCGTATGGATGGAGAAGGAGCTGCATGGACGGTTTTACAAGGCGCTCCACGCACCTCACGTGGATGTCAAGGCCTCCGTGCAGTGGCTGCGATTCGGGGACCTCTTTGGGGAAACCGAAGGTTTTGTCTGTGCAATACAAGATCAGGTGGTTAAGACGAACAACTACCGGAAGCACATTCTGAAGGATGGCACTCCCGACTTCTGTCGAGCTTGTCGTCATCCCGGTGAGTCACTCAGACATGTGCTTACGGGGTGTTCAGCGCTTGCCAACACTGAGTACTTGCACAGACATAACCAAGCGGCCAAGATTCTTCATCAAGAGCTTGCTCTAATGTATTGTCTCCTGGAACAGAGGATGCCGTACTACCAGTACACACCGGCGCCAGTACTCGAACGCGACGGAGTCCGGCTCTACTGGGACCTGCCTATCGCCACGGACAGGACGATACTGGCGAACAAGCCTGATATCGTGGTGATGGATAGGGCACAGTCGAGGGTGTTTTTAGTGGACATCACCATTCCGCATGACGAGAACCTCGTGAAAGCCGAAACAGAGAAAAAACGTAAATATCTGGATCTGGCGCACGAGATTGTCGACATGTGGGGTGTTGATTCCACTGAAATCATCCCTATCGTTATATCTGCCAACGGTTTGATCCCGGTTAGCCTCGCTCACCATCTGAGGCAGCTGGGTATCCGTGACGGTTCGCTCGCAGCCAGGATGCAAAAGGCGGTATTACTCGACTCGGCTAGGATTGTCCGCCGATTTCTCAGCCTACAGCCCTAACCCCCGGCCGTTTGATCCCCCTGCCGGGGCGTAATCCTCCACCCGCTTATATTTATCTAAGTAAATTTATGTAAATTTATTATATTCCTTATATATCGTATTATATTATATTATATATATTTATATGTGTATATGTATATATTGAACGGGTGGAGTGTAGCTATTGCGAAAATAATAATAATAATAAATACTCTTTATTGTACACCATAAAGAAACATACAAAACAGAATTAATATATACAAAGAAAGATGTACAAAGGCGGTCTTATCGCTAAGAGCGATCTCTTCCAGACAACCTTTGGGCATAGGACAGGGCATAGAGAATAAGAAACGGTAGGGAAGTGTACAAGAGTTGATAAAAGGTTAGCATTAAATTTACAATATACACATACATACATACTGCAAATACATATATAAATAATGCATACACACATACACATACAAATACATATACACATACATATACATACACACATACATACATACATACATACATATATATATATATATATATATATATATATATATATATATATATATATATATATATATATATACATATACTACAAATACATGTAAACACAAATATACATATAAACATACATACATACACTATAAATACATATACTACCTATAGCCATACATATAAAAAATAATAATCAAATAATGTATTGTCAGGAGATGGTAGGATATTTATGACGTATTTAGTGACAAAAAATGTGCTTTCAGATATTTTTTGAAACAAGAAAGAGATTGAGCTCGTCTTATAGAAAGAGGAAGAGAGTTCCAAAGTTGCACAGCTTTAACAGAAAAGGAGTTTCAATAAAAGGAAGTAGTATGGGAAGGAGTTTTAAGCGTTAAAGTTGAAGATGATCTAAGGGAACGCTCGTGAGTATCACAGAGAAATTCAAAGCGGTTTTTGAGGTAAAGGGGAGTATCAAGATGGAAAAGTACGCGATAAAGTAAACAAAGGATGTGAGTATTCCTGCGAAGGCGGATAGGGAGCCACTTGAGTTGAGTACGAAAATCGGAGACATGGTCATATTTGCGAAGGCCAAATATGAACCGTATGCAGAGATTTTGGAGACGCTCAAGCTTATTTAACTGCTCCTCTTTAAGATCTAGGTAACAAGTATCAGCATAGTCAAGAATCGGTAGCAGGAGTGACTGTGCTAACGCAATCTTGGTAGACAAAGGAAGAAAGTATTCTAGCCGGCGGAGAGATCCAATAATAATACATCTAAGTTACATAAAAATACATACATAAATATTCAGTACCTTACGGTCTTACATTTAATATTTTAGTAAAAAGAATAAATTCAAATTAAATTTGCTATATCATACAATAGATTAAGATGATGATGACGATATCTGTAAAAGAATATATTAAGACAGACTATGTTTCCTTGATATAAAGAGTTCTTACCAATAACTACTGGATCCTTCAACGAAACAAAAACCACAATCATGCTTTTTTATATTAGAGGGGACAAACGGACAGTCGATTCACCTGGTTGTAAGTAAAACGACATCCATAGACAACGCACCCGCCACATCAGAGGATTAGCGGGTGCGTTGCCGGCCTGCCGGAAGGGAAGGGATGAGCCACCGGATCTCTCACAAACCGAACGAAACACGACGACAGTGCCGTCATTTCACGTCGGTGCTATGTTAAGTGAGAGCGAAGTACTTCCCCGGGGTAACGGCTCATTCAGCTGCAAGCAGCATGGCGCTACTTCGGTAATATGCTCCTACAAGACAAAACTGTTTTATAGAGAAATTCCAATAACTTTGTGTTATAATGAAAAATCATAATGACCATATTGACATTAATTACCCAATTAAATCAAGGAGAGATATGACTATCGTCACCGTTAAATGAGGAAACGGTCTATTCTGCCCGAAGCTCTAACTGAAATTTTGTTATTTAAGTATTTTTTGTAGGGTAATCCGAAAACCTGAATAATTTTTTTTCTTCAAATACGTCGAAACAATAATTGTATTTTTAACACCAATTATCACTTTAATAAATTCTTAAAGAAAATTTGGTTTTCTTAACTTTGGTTAATAAATTCTTAAAAATATATACTATGATATTCAAAAAATGATTATGCCCTTGCGTTACTTAAGGTATTAAAACAAATCAGAATCAGTAAAAAGAAGTTTGTAAATATGTCTAAAAATATCTACGAATAGTCTTGAGATATTCCATGAATGTTTTTTTATTTTTGCTTTAATAACAAATAAAGACTGATTCAGCGTTTTTGTCTTGACTTTGACTAATCTACAAATTTTTTAGAGACGAATTCTTGGGCGTTAACTCATACAAAATAAAAATAAATAGATAATTGTATATAAAATAACAAATTAATTTAGATACCCTGAAGTACTCGCACTCGATCGCTATGTCCGTTGAGTGTTGAAGTTTGTAATACCCAATTTGTTTTATTTTGTATAGACTCGCAGTAAGACTTTATGTATAAATTACAAATAGTTAATTTTGTTAAACATTTCTCATGTAAGGGAATTTGTTGTAATTCTTTATGAGAATAAAGTTCTTTAACCATAATATATACTTATATATTAAGATATAGCCCCATACGTAAAAGAAAAAAAAAATATAAAGATGATAATAATAATAACGGAGGGGTTTTTTCCAGGGTGATTCTATGAGCCCACTTTGGTTTTGCTTGTCTTTGAACCCTTGAAGCATTCTTGCTGGAGGGTTCGGAGACTTCAGTTGCGGAGAGGAGGTACTTAAGGCTCCCACCTTTTCTACATGGATGACCTCAAGCTGCTGGCACCTAATGCTGCACGCCTTATGGAGTTGCTGGAAATCACTACTGAGTTCAGCGGCTCCATCAGAATGCAACTTGGAGTGGATAAGTTTGCGGTCATGTCATGTATGTGGACAGGGGACAGGTGACACAATCGGCTGAGATTAGCCTCGAACTTTATAACTTCAAGATTCTTTCCGAAACTGAATCTTACCGGTATCTGGGCATGTCACAATGCATAGAGGTGCAGGAGGCGGATATGAAACAGACGGTTTGCGAAGTCTTTTTTGGACGACTGACAAGAGTTCTTTGGAGCTACTCGTCGGGTGCCAACAAGGTCCGAGCTTATAACAGCTGGGTCATGCCCACTCTCCTGTACAAATTTGGCGTGCTCAGATCGACTCAGACCGAACTCGACGCCCTAGACAGAAGAGTCCGCACGACTATGACTCATCATCGCATGCATCACCTAAATTATTATAATTAATCTTCGCTGCGCTGAGCTCCCTACGGCCGCGGCGCCTCAAGTCTTTTCTACCAATTCCTACCAAAATTATGTTAGCAAATTCTCTCCTACTATTAATTCTTGACTGTGCAGATGCAAGCTATAATTAAACAGATGATCAACTTAATAAGCTTGAGCGACTTCAAAACCTCTCTATACGATTCATATTGTGCCTTCGCAAATATGGCCTTGTTTCCGAATTTCGTTCGTTTCGTTCGTTCGTCGTTTCGTTCGTTTGATATGTAAAACAAGAAATAATCAAGTTTAATAAAGAAGTTAAGTGTAATAACTGAAAGTTAGCAAAACAAATTAGATAATCATTAATCACTTATGAAAATAGTAAAAATATACTAAATAAAAGCAGTTGACTTTTTATACGATCGTAATTATATGAGTTCTAATAAGTTTTTGATCAAAATTGTAATATAACCTAATATTACTGCACTCGCCGACCAATGCTACTTTTTTAATAATCAAATAACAAATATATGAAATTATATCGCTTATCAAATTCTTAAAATGCAAGAAATTAATTACCTTTTTTGCTGCAATTGTTGTTGTAATAAACTATGGAAACCACATTAACTTTTCACTTTTATAACTTTAAAAACAATAAATTGACGTTACTTCAATATTGACAAAACAGTATGCCGCCATTTGCCGCTGTCATTTCTGCTCGGACGCGTCATAAGTTAAGGCCTTTACTCACAGCGCCCGATCCGTGCCGACTATACGTTCCTTCAGAACGGATCGTTACATCGGATCGCAAGGGTCTTTATACTGACTGCGATACCAGCGACGACCCGTTCTGCGATACATAAAACTATCTATTCCAGTTAAATTTTGTATTCGAAACGGTCGCGCACACCCAACTTCTACATATAAACAGGGTTTACGAGGATGTTAATATGAGTACAGATGACAGAAGTTCTGATGAAGAAAGAAAAGAAGAAGTAATTTTATTAGCTTTATTGTTGACTCGAAAGAGGGTCGCTCACATTATAAATTACGGGATATTGACATACCGCGTCAATCAAAGTTTTGGTAAAATTGTCCGCTATTTTGAACGTCGGTTATTAGCACCGCCGATCACGCGTTCTCTGCCTCCAGAGACAGATCACAACTGACCGGCGTGCGATCAGTAGAACGCGTGCGATATATCGCAGGTAGTGAGGAGGCGTACTCGGGCGGCCATTGGTTACAGAGAACGCAAGCGTTCAGATCGCATCTTTAGATCGTATCGTCGGCACGGATCGGGCGCTGTGAGTAAAGGCCATTAAGCCGACCGCCGATCGTGAGCCGAACGCTAAGGCCGAGCCGATCGTACCTCTCTACCGCTTGTTTCGCGCTCTCGCTCACTAATTGTGACAATGACGTCATCTTCTTCGAACATGCACCCAGTAGCTTTCATTAATTTACTAGACGTTATCACGTCAAAAAACCTAATCTCTCATTTATGTTTTTATCATTTTTTGAATATAATGAATGTTATGCAACGCGGTAAATAATTAAGAACGAAAACAAAACTAAACTGTATTTGTAGCAAATACAAATAAATATACGTAATTTATTAGTAATCAAAGTTATTATTGATGTATACATACCTATGTAATACATTCTTTTCGACGTATTTCAAGAAAAAAAATTATTCAGGTTTTTGCGATTAGGTACGCTAAAAAAATTATTTAAATTACAAAATTTCAGTTAGATCTTCAGGCAGAATAGACTAAGACCGTTTCCTCATTTAACGACGATGATAGTCGTATTTATATATGATATATATATCTTCTTGATTTAATTGAGTAATGTCAATATCGTCATTATGGTTTTTCATTATAATAACACACTGTTATTGAAATTTGTCACTAAAATAGTTTTGTCTTCTAACAGCTTGATTGTGGTCTTTGTGTCGTTGAAGGGTCCAGTAGTTATTGGTAAGAACTGTTTATCTCAAGGAAACATAGTCTGTTTTAATATATTCTTTTACAGATATTATCACCATCATCTAGGATTTTAGGATATACAAAATTAAATTTTTGGTTTTTTCTCTTTACTAAAATATTAAATATAAGGCTGTTAGGTACTAAATATTTGTGTATGTATTTTTATGCAACTTAGATGTGTTTCTATAATATGACGTGTGCGGGTTTCGGCTAGCAAAAATCACTTCGCTGTATGCCCGATGCGTTATAGACTAAATTTATTTACAATTTACATACATATTCTTTATTGTTCACCATATAAATGAAATATAATTTATTTATATACATTTTATTAAACACCACACATAAAAGAATAACACAAGTTCAGCGTAACATATACAAAGAAAAAGAGAATGATAACAACTGGGCGGTCTTATCGCTTATTAGCGATTTCTTCCAGACAACCTTAGGGTTAGAGAATCATGGATCTGATAGGGGTAGGTGGTGTAATACAGTATATACTATATACACATACTAATACATAAATACACATACATATATACATACATATAGATAATAAACATGTACATATACATATACATATAGAAATAATATACACTCATTTGCAAAAAAAAACGGGCGGTTTCGATTTTCTTCCTGGCTAAAAAAAATAAAATACTAAAAAGGTTTTAATCGTTTGAACATGTTACTGGCCAGTTATAAAAGTGCCATAATGTTTATAAGAGTACATTCCAAATTCAAATTTTTGACTGAGCCTGGTTTTCAAAGAAAATAACTTTTAACTACATTTTGTGGCGCGAATTCCCTATAGTTAATATCGACTCTTATTAACTTTTTGTCAATTTTTATTAAATTATCTGGTGTCCTTGACATTTAAAAGTATTGTTATTGCTGTTTAGCAATCTCGAAAATAGGTAGATAAAGTGATAAAAGCGAGCAAAATTATTGCGCTGCTTGAAGAAGGTTGCAGTCAATGCTTCGTGGCTCAGAGGCTAAATGTGAGTCGGTCGACAGGTCAAAGGACCTGGCAGCGCTATCAAGAGACCGGTTCCGTCAAGAGAAGGCCTGGTTCTGGCAGAAAGACATGTACCGAACCACGGGATGATCGTTTTCTAGTTAGTCAAGCGTTGAGAAATCGCAAATCTTCTTATGTGGACCTCAAGAACACTCTCGAAGAAGTAAGAAATGTGCAAATTAGTCTATGGACGGTCAGGAGGAGGCTTCTCGCTGCTAATATACACAGTCATCGCCCGGCACGCGGCCCTAAATTACTCCGTGGACATCGAGTTGCCAGGCTTAGCTTCGCTCTAAATTGTGTGTCATGGACTCATGAAGACTGGGATAGGGTATTGTTCTCCGATGAAGCCAGGATATCTCTGCATGGTGAAGACCGACGTCGGCGAGTGCTACGTAGACGAGGAGAACGCTTTGCAGAGGCATGTTTTGAAGAAATCACACCTTATGGAGGGGGCTCTGTTATGTTTTGGGCAGGAATAAATTCTATGGATCGTACGGAGTTAGTCTTCATCGAAAACGGTACACTGACTGGACACCGATACATAACGGAAGTTCTAATTCCTGATGCACAACCCGCTTTAACCGCTCTTGGCGAAAACTCAATTTTTATGGACGACAACGCTCGCGCCCACCGGTCTGGCGTTGTGGATGCGTATATGCTAGAAGTCGGAATTCGTCGTTTGGACTGGCCAGCTAGAAGTCCGGACCTCAATCCCATAGAGCATGTCTGGGACGTTCTGAAGCGACGAGTGAGATCAGTGCAGCCGGCCCCGCAGACCATCAGAGAGCTAAAGAATGTGATTACCGCGGAGTGGGAACGTATTCCCCAAGAAACCATAAAAGATATACTCACTAGCATGCCCAGACGAATGCAAGCTGTGATTTCAGCAAGAGGGGGTCACACTCAATACTAAACTTTTATCTGCTTTTAATGTATTCAAGAAAAACAAAGAAATTAACGCGTTTCATTTTTATTTAGCGATAAACATAAGTCAATTAAGAGATAGATAATAGTCCTTAACTCGTCTTTTAAAGATGTCTAAGCTTTCGGCCTTGCGAATAGATAAAGGTAAAGCGTTCTAAAGAAGTATAGCTTGAACTTCAAATGATTTTTTAAAGAATTTGGTTTTATGCATATGTAATCTTAGCGTCAGATTCTCGGAAGATCACAATATCTTGCTATGGTCTCCAATAAATTCAAATTTTTCTTTCATATATGTAGGGCTAGTTGGGCTAAATAACACACAGTATAAAAGGGAGAGAATATGTAGATTCCGGCGAAGACGGATAGGAAGCCACTTGAGCTTTGCGCAAAATTCAGAGACGTGGTCAAATTTCCGTAATCCAAATACGAACCGAATAGCAACATTTTGCAGTCGCTCAAGTTTGTTTAATTGCTCTTCTGTTAGATTAGTATAGCTTGCATCAGCATAATCAAGGACAGAGAGAAGGAGAGATTGTGCTAACATAGTTTTAGTAGAGCAAGGAAGAAAAGACTGCATACGCCGTAAGGAATTTTACAATAATTTTGGCCCTAAAATTTTGAGTTGCGTGACAGTCACATTCGTGAGTACTTTAATTCATTTGATTGTAGGTGTATTAATTATTTCACACGTAATGAACATACTTAAGAGGAAGTTGTTTTCGATATAATATCGACGAATAATATTTATAATTAATTATATATTTTTTAAATTGTTATGCTCACTAACAATAACTTTTGAAATCACGGAACTGGTGCAAACGTCACGGGTTCATTGTCAGCAACTCAACGAAAACACTTGGACCTTGGAGTAGTAGTGCAAAAAAAGTTCTAAAAGAAATGACCGTTACAGCTACAGCTCAGCTGCAAATGTCTTTTTGCTTAACTCCTTAATATGATGTACCCATGATGAATTAACATCAAGAAAAATACCTAAGTTTTTAACAACTGAACTGTAGAGTATGATAACATTGTCATATAAAATGGGAGAAATACGCCTCGAGTCAATTCTTGAAACAATATTTGGGCTTCCAATAACAATGGTTTGTAACTTACTGGGATTGACCTTAAGACCAAAGGATTTACTCCATTGGCAAATAGTCGCTAAATCACTATTAGTGGAAGCTACTGCTGAGGATAGATTGTCAAGAAATGAGCAAGTATAAATTTGCAAATCATCTGCATACATATGGTAGAGAGAAGTTAAGTTTTGAGAGATAGAATTTATGAAAATTGTAAATAGTAGGGGAGACAACACGCCACCTTGAGGGACCCTGGCCCGGACTTCATGCCAGAAGGAGAAAGACTTGTTAATTTTTATTCTCTGCCGGCGACCCTCAAGATAATCTTGAAACCAGCTCATCGCGGGTGGAGATATGTTAAAAGAGCGCAAAAGACTTAGCAATATCTCATGATCAACAACATTAAATGCATTACCGAAGTCAAGCAGCGTAAGGATAGTAATCTGTTTGTTGTCCATACCCCATCGAATGTCGTCAGTGACTTTAATCAGTGCGCTAACCGTACCCCGACGGAACCAGGATTGAAAGGAATTAAGCAGAGAGTGCTCATTAAGATATGTACTTAACTGGTGATGAACTTATTTCTCAAGAACTTTTGAAAGAAATGGGAGAATGGAGATTGGGCGAAAGTCAGATCAAGAAAAATCAGAAGGATTAGGTTTTTTAGGGATAGGGATAATCTGAGCATTTTTCCATGCTTTAGGAAAATGTCCAGAAAAAATGGATTCATTAAGGATGTAGGTTAAAATAGGTAAAATATCAAGAATAGGCAGAATCATATTACGGCCAACGCTATCAGTACCTACGGCATTAGACGAGATAGAAACAATGTGTCTTTTAACACCACACTCCGAGAATGGCAAGAAATTGAACGGTTGAAAATTTGGGGTTGGTAACTTCGAAAGAAAGTTAAGAGTACGATTTCGGTCAATATCGTCAAGTAAACTGGAAGAAGAAAAATGTTTATTAAGAAGTTTGACATCAATATTATTAGGAGAAGAATTATTCGTTAGTTTACCAACTCCAAGTGACGTCAGAAATGTCCAGACCTTTGCAGTGTCGCCGTTCCCGACAGAAGTATGAATATGGCGTCGTTGAGCGTCTCTACACATAGTATTGCAGCGATTACGAATCATATGATATTTCTCACGGTTGGTGTCTGAACTGTCGGCCCTAAAATTACTTTTAGCTCGGTGTTTCTTTGCAATAAGTTTCTTTAGGTCTTCAGACAACCAGGGCGCCGGTAAGTGTTTAATTTTGACAATCTTAAGTGGCGCATGACTGTCATATAATTGAGTTATTAAGGAGTTAAATATATCAATTTTGTCATCAATTGAGTCAGGGACAGTAACAGCAGACCATTCGATAGCCTGAGCATCTTTTCTGTGGCAGTCAAGATCCATTCTCCCAAAACTACGCTGCAGAATTGTCCGAAACTTCGCTTTAGGGGAACGTAATTTATACGAAAGGTAGATTAGGTCGTGGTAAGAGAAGGCATCCGCAGCACACTGACCAAATTTTGACACAGAGGCTGGAGCCGTAACTAGCATTAGGTCAAGAAGAGATGCAGTACAGTTAGGTAAATTATGAGTTGCAGTTAAAGGCAAAATGTGTAGGTTAAAAGCTTTCGCTATAGACATTAATCTCCTACAACGAGAATCACCTTTCAACACGCACGTGTTGAAGTCACCCATGAAAATAGTATTATTGTAAATGGGATAAATTTTTCTAATAGTTTTTCAAAATTAGAAAAATAGTCAATATGCAGTGAAGGGCTGTAAAAAACACCTAAAAGAATTTTGGTATGAGAAAGAGTGACTTCAATTAGAAGATGCTCGATATTATCAGCAAGAAGCGGTGGTGAAGATGAGCTTATTAAGGAAAAGGGGATATAAGGGGATATAAATCGCAACTCCGCCACCGCCCTTACCGATACGGTCATTACGAATGTGACGAAAACCTGGTAATGAGTAAGAGTTTGATGGAAGAAACGGTTTAAGGCAGGATTCCGAAACCAGAATGGCGTGGATATTGCGAGATTCAAATGATGCAAGCATATCGGTGTAATGGGCTGGAATGCTTTGGGCGTTTATATGTAAAATATTAAAATCTTTCGGTGAGTCTGAGAAGTGTGAGTTCAAAGTTAAATTTAGAGGAGAGAAAGATGTACTATGGAAACTAGCCTCACTAGAATTATCACTAGACGAGAAAGATATAAATTCATCACTAAATGTAGAAGACATAATATAATTTTAGTAATGTTATGCTACGTATGTTCTCAAATAAATATCTTCATAATATAAACAAAAATAGTACGAGTAAAATAACAATAGTATATATATATATATATATACTATTGTTATATATATATATATATATATATATATATATATATATATATATATATATATATATATATATATATATATATATATATATATATATATATATATATATATATATATTTATATATGTATATATATATATGATACAAGTATATAATAATAATCTTAATAATAATAATTTAAAATATGTACCTACAAAATAAAATAAACGGTTTCTAACCTGCCAGCAGAATGGATTATCGTTAGCACCAACTTCTTAGAAAAAAGAGATACTGACATTATATTTAAAAGTAAACACATTTTAAAAAGCAATACCTATTAATTTACAATTCATAATGTACAAAAAAAAATATGTATTATTGTTGTATGTTTTATTGTTTTTTTTTTTTTTGATTTATATATACAACTTTGACCCTGCGTCCCGGATCTGCAGGCAACAGGATCCCTCCAGCGACAGGCTGGCCTCGGCGAAAAGACCAGACTTCTCCTCCATGGGGACTGTCCGGATCACCTCCGAACAGTCCCGACGACGCCGTATCTAGCGGGACCGGGTTCCCATCCCGGCCCGATACGGGCACAGGGGCGTTACTGGAGGAGCATTAAGTAGCGCCTCCTACGCACCCCCATTCGTCGCCCGCGGATGGAGGCCACGTCGGCGGCCTCCTCTCTCACCCGCTCATCGGCCTCCTTCTGGGACATTACGGTCTCGCAGAAGGAGACCATCGCCTTCCAGGACTCGTCGTCGCCGAGCATCGCGATGATAATGCTCGGGAGTGACAAGTCCCCTCCGAGGACCGATGTCAGACTTTGACGCAGCGCCGCCCATCTCGAGCACACCTCGAGGATGTGCTGGGTGGAGCCCACCGCCGCGCCACAATCGTGACATTCAGTCGCCGGCTCCTTCTGGGCCGTCCGGCACAGGTAGTCACCAAAGCAACCGTGCCCGGTGAGAACCTGCGTCAGACGGAAGGTGAGGGGCTTGCGTTTTCGACGCATCCACCGCTCAAGGACCGGGCGAATGGCAGCCGTTACGCGTGTGCCATATGGCTGCACCGCCAGGTCCTCCCCCCACCTCCGCATTAGCGCTTCCTGCCCTATCCGACGCACACGTAGGATCCCGTCCAACGTGGCGTTCTCACCAAGAGCTCTCCTACCCGAGACGTATGAGTAGGTTTCGGCAAGAACCCCCGCCACGAGCTCCCACGGGGGGTCGCCGGCTAGAGGAGTAGCTGCAGCCCACGATACCGTACGGTACCCCCGAATCACCCTCACCGCGATAGTTCGCTGCGCAGCGCGCAGCGCAGTCTTATTTTTCGCGGTGAGGCGATCCGCCCAAACCGGGGCACCGTACGTCGCCATACTCCGGCAGACTCCAGAGTACAGCTGCCTGCAGGCGGCGCTGGGTCCTCCGAGGTTCGGAAGGAGTCTGCCCAGCGCACTCGCCGTCTTCACGACCTTTGGTCCCACCATCGCGAAATGTGGGCCGAAGGTCCACCCTCCGTCCAGGATGAGCCCGAGATATTTCATTTGGGGGCTCATCCTGACTCTCCCCTCTCCGATCTGAAGGGTAGCCCCCGGTGGAGGTCCCTTACGGCCGGTCCCGCGGAAGAGCAGGGCTTCGGTCTTGTCAATCCTGACACGAAGCCCTAAACTCTCTATGCGGCTGATCACGAGTTCGAGTCCGACCTCGGCCAGCCGCGCCGCCTCCTTGTGTCCTCCTCCTCCGTCCCCGGGAATAAACGAGGGTGTCATCCGCATAGCAGATGACACCCATCCCGGGGAGAAGACGGCCTCGCAGGACCCAGTCGTACCCGATGTCCCACAGGATCGGACCCAGAACCGATCCTTGCGGGACACCGCAGCCGACTCGCTGCCACTCCACGGACTCCGACCGGTTCTCGAGGCCTACCCTCCGATCAGAGAGGTACGCCTCCAACAGCCTCCTTAGATACGGGGGCACTCCGAAGTATTTTAGTGCCTACCGTATCACCACGTGCGGAAGACTGTTGAAGGCGTTCGCGATGTCTAACGACACCGCGACCACCACCTCCCTCCCATGTTCCGCCTCACCCGTCACCGCCCGTAGGCGTTTTAGGGCGTCGACAGTCGACCGGCGTGCTCGAAACTGTTAGATTATATAAAAATAATAAGAACAGATTATATAAATATATCACATGTAATAATTTTTTATCTGTGAATAAATTAGTTCGTCCCGATCTTCCGAGTCGAATAAGCATCACGTTGTTTTATTAGGTTATGGGCCCAGATTTACGGTTTTTAAGTTTTTTAGCTAATTATCGCGAAAGTTTATAAGTTATCAGTTTTATTAGTGTGATAATAATTCGCAGTAGGATAATTAGATTAGCTAGCTTAGGCGCTCAAATTTTTTTTTGGATTGCATACAGCAAGGTCAAAATGGCGACTAATTACATTGTCCGAATTAAATTGTACCGAAGTTAAGAGGCAGAGAAAATTACAGTGAGTGGGTATTTGCAGCGGAAAACTTCTTAATCCTAGAAGGAATGATGAAATGCATCAAACCAAAGGAAGATGTAAGATTGTTTGCCGAGGAGGATGCAAAAACAAAAGCAAAGCTGATTCTCACGATTGACTCTTCATTGTATGTACATATCAGAAATGTTTCTACTACCAAGTAATTATGGGAGAAGCTAAGGGCCTTATTTGATGATTCCGGATTTACAAGAAGAATAAGCTTACTACGAAATTTAATTTCTATAAGACTCGAAAATTGTGGTTCCATGATTGCATATGTGACTCAAATTATAGAAACAGGGCAAAAGTTGTGTAATACAGGATTCAAGTTAAACGACGAGTGGATTGGTTCATTGTTGTTGGCAGGTTTACCTGAAAAATATGCCCCCATGATAATGGCCATCGAACATTCGGGTATTCAGATAACAACAGACGCCATTAAAAGTAAGTTACTTGACATGGAATCCGGAAACGGAACGAATGGAATGAACGACGAATCGAATGGCGCGTTAGCCAGTGGTTATAGAGGTTGGCAACACTCATCGACGTCCAGAAAGTCTATGGTTAGCAAAACTAACAATCATGGCGGCCAACATGGAATGACATTGTCAACAAAGGCGAAGAAAGAAATTAAATGTTATCGATGCAAACAAACAGGTCATTATAAGTCACAATGTACGGCTGAAGTGTCGAATAACAAAAGAAATGAACGTAAACAAACATATGCGTTCAGTGCGGTCTTTCTAAGCGGAAACTTTAACAACCAAGAATGGTATATCGATTCTGGAGCCAGCGTGCACCTAACGCCAAATAAACAATGGCTCACGAATGTTTCTTACGAAAAAGAAGGTCAGACTATTATAGTAGCCGACAAAACAAAAGTGCCGATTGCGTGTTCCGGTGATATAAAGATTTCTACCATAGTTAATGATTCCAGTTTTGATGTAGACATAAAAAATGTGTATTGCATACCGAAATTGACAACAAACTTACTATCAGTTAGCTAATTAATTCACAAAGGGAATAATGTTGTATTTACTACAAATGCTTGTGAAATATATAATAAGAATGGTACACTGGTTGCTTACGCCTTATTAAAAAATGGAGTTTACAAGCTACAACTTCAAGAAAATATGTCTGCAGCAGCGATCATATCTGGTGAGCTCTGGCATCGCAGGCTAGGTCATGTAAACAGTGAATGTCTGAATAAAATGCAGAATGCAGTTGATGCATTAACCTTGAAAGAAAAAGTTGACATTACAAAGTCTACCTGTACCATATGCTGCGAAGGTAAACAAACTAGATTACCATTTACTCATGTTGGTAAGAGAAGTACAGAGGTGTTGAATATTATTCACACAGACATCTGTGGTCCTATGGAGTGCGAGTCTATTGGAGGTTCTAAATACTTCATTTTGTTTGTCGATGATTTTAGTAGAATGACAGCTATTTATTTTCTAAAAAAACAAAAATGATGCCTTGAATAGCTTCAGAGAATATAAAGTGTTAGTTGAAAATCAGACAAATAAAAAGATAAGAATTATTAGAAGTGACAATGGAAGAGAATTTTGCAATGCTGAGTTTAATGATTACTTAAAGAAAATGGGAATAGTTCACCAAACAACATGTCCACACACGCCTGAACAGAATGGACTATGTGAACGTATGAACAGGACCTTAGTCGAAAAAGCAAGGTGCATGCTTTTTGATGCACAGTTAAGCAAGATGTTTTGGGCTGAAGCTACAAACACAGCAGTATATTTGCACAATCGCACAGGTTTGTCTATATTACAAGGAAAAACACCTTATGAACTGTGGCATAGTGTCAAGCCAGATATAAGTCATCTGAGAGTTTTTGGCAGCATGGTAATGGTACACATAGCTAAAGAGAAGAGACAAAAGTGGGATAAAAAAGCCAAAAAGGGTATTCTAGTGGGTTATGCTGATGGGAGCAAAGGCTATAGAGTGTATGATCCAGTTAAGAATGTGATAACAACTAATCGAGATGTGATAGTTGTCGAGAAAGAAAACACTACCATAGCAGTAACAGAAAAGGAAAATTTAAATGAAACAAGTAAAGGTACAGACCAGCCATCGTCAGTGGGGGATGATACTCTCACATCCCATGAAAAGTCAACAAATGACTCTGATTCTGAGTATGCACCCAGTGAGTATGAAGATGTAGAAGAAAGTTTACAGGAAACTGTGACAACTAAAAGGGAAGTTCGAAACAGAAAACAACCTGATAGATATGGTTTCAGTTGTCAACAAAATGTCTGTTTTCAAGAAACTGGAGATTTGACATTGCAAGAGGCGTTGACTGGACATGAAAAAGAGTATTGGCAAAAAGCATTAAAGGAAGAACTTCAATGTTTTGAAGAGAATCAAGCTTGGAGCTGGTCGATGCTCCAAATAGTGGTTGTGTGGTTCAGTGTAAGTGGGTTCTTAAGAAAAAGTGTGATGTGGATGGTAAAGTTTTATATCGTGCACGTTTAGTGGCAAAAGGTTTCACTCAGAGACATGGTGTGGACTACAATGAGACATTCTCTCCAGTGGTTAGATATTCTACCTTGAGACTGTTGTTTGCCTTGACTGTAAAATTAGATTTTAAAACGACACATTTAGATGTAAAAACAGCCTTTTTAAATGGACATCTTGAAGAAGATATTTTTATGCAAAAACCAGATTGTTTTGGTGATTTAAATGATGGTAAAGTCTTAAAGTTAAAAAAGGCTATTTATGGATTAAAGCAATCTTCAAGAATGTGGTATAAAAAGGTTGATGACTGTTTATGTAACATTGGTTATAAAAAATCTAAATATGAACCTTGTTTGTTTATTAAGAGAAACAAGAAGTGTGTAACTGTAATAGCTTTATATGTTGATGATTTCTTCATTTTTTCTAATGATTGTAATGAAGTAATAAACTTGAAAAAGTATTTAGAAAACAATTTCAAGATCAAAGACTTAGGTACTATAAGACAGTGTTTGGGTATGCGAGTAGTTTGCAATAACAATTCTGTAACATTAGACCAAGAGGGTTATATAGATCAGTTGTTAGGTAAATTTAATATGTTCGTTTGTCACACATCAAATACACCAATGGAATGTAAGCTGAATCTCAGCATAGATAACAAATGTGATATAAGCATACCGTATCAATGCCTGATAGGTAGTTTAATGTATTTATCTGTTTTAACTCGCCCTGATATATCATATTCAGTCAGTTACATGAGCCAATTTAATAATTGTTTTACTAAAGAACATTGGAGACATGCAAAAAGAATTTTAAGATATTTAAAGAAAACAAAACATTATGCTTTAAAATATGACTCAAAACTTAATTCTGAAATAATTGGTTATGTTGATGCTGATTGGGGCAGTGATGTTATTAGTAGAAGGTCATATACAGGTTATGTGTTTAAGTTGTCAGGTGCTGCAAAATCTTGGGAAAGTAAAAAACAAAAGGTCGTTGCACTCTCTAGTACAGAGGCAGAGTATATAGGAATATCAGAATGTTGTAAAGAAGCTCTTTACTTACAAAACTTGCAATGTGAAATTACTGACAATTTGTATACTATTATTCTGTACAACGATAACCAAAGTGCACAAAAATTGTTATTTAATCCTGTTTTTCATAACAAATCTAAGCATATAGATATAAGATTTCATTTTTGTAAAGAGATTATTGCTCAAAAGTTGATAAATGTTCAGTACCTATGTACAGCTGATATGCCAGCTGATTTGCTTACAAAAAGTTTAAGTTCAATTAAGCATAAAGTTTTTGTTAATGCTGTTGGCTTGATTGAAAGATAAATTACTGATATTATTTTTATATAGTGGGGGTGTTAGATTATATAAAAATAATAAGAACAGATTATATAAATATATCACATGTAATAATTTTTTTATCTGTGAATAAATTAGTTCGTCCCGATATTCCGAGTCGAATAAGCATCACGTTGTTTTATTAGAAACCCGAACTGGAATTCCGACAGTCCGGGTCCCGAGCCCTCCTCCAGGTGCTGGACGAGCCGGGAGGCCACTATCTTCTCCAAGACCTTCCCAGCTTCGTTCAGCAGCACCACCGGTCGCACTGCCGAAGCTGAGTCCGGGGTCCGCCCTGCCTTAGGAAGTAGGCAGAGCCGACCCTCTTTCCAGGCCCCCGGGAACTGGCCAGACCGCATGTAGCGATCAAACAGCTCCCGGAGGCTGTCGCCGAGGTGCCCGAGAGCAATCGCGAGGACTTTCCCGTGCACCTCGTCTGGACCCGGCGCCCTCTTCTTACCCTGGAGGCGGGTAATCACCACCTCCATTTCAGCCTCTGTGACCGGTGGCGGAACACCATCCTCCTCGTCCGGCGTCTGCCGAGCCATTCTGGGGGGCACGAAGCCCTCGGGTTCGTCGGGAAAACGTTCCCCGACGATCCTCCCCAGTTGGTCCGGCTGGAGCGTTTCGCTGATGGAGGCCGACTGGGCGCGGAGCTTGTTCCGTGCCCAATTATACGGTCGGCCCCAGGGGTCTCTCTCCAGACCCCCAATTAACTCCAACCAGGCCTCCTCTTTGGCTCGGCATATGGCCTGCACAGGATCTTCGTTTTCTCCACGTAGATCCTGCGCAGCCTGTCGTCCCTGTCCACGTCCTGGGGGCGTCTCCGCCTGCTCCGGGTATATTGTCTCCTGGCCCCGTTGCAGGCGGACCGGAGACCGGCTATCTCAGCCGACCACCAGTAGAGTGCCCGCCGCGGGGATGGACGCTTCGCGGGCAGCATGGCCGCTCTGCAGAGAGCAGTGAATACATCGCAGAGCCGGCTAGCCGCCTCATCCACCCCAAGCTCCGACAGCAGCGGGAGGCTCCAGCGGCCGACGATTGCGGCCTCCTCTACCAGTTCCCGATCGAGCTTGAAGAGTGCCCAACTCGGAAACTGGCTACGCCCCCTGGACGACGTTGACGACGATGATGACGCCGGACGAACAGGAGCTGGAGACACCTCGAACCTTATGTATCGATGGTCTGAGAGAGTCTCCACCTCCGTCTCCACCCTCCACCCCTCCACTCTGCGTGCGATGGTCGGCGTGGCAAACGTGACGTCCACCACGGAACCTCCCGACCATCGCCCGCACGTCTGGACTGCCCCCACATTGAGCAGGCACAGTCCGGCAGCTAGCGCCCACTCCTCCACCTCCCTCCCTTTTGGGTTCGTAACCGGGTTACCCCAAGCCGTGGACTTGGCGTTGAGATCACCGGCCAAGAACACCTGGAGGGGAGCTAGCTGCCCCACCAGCGGCCCCAGAACGTCGAGAAACCGTTCCAGGGCCGCCAGGTCACGGTTCGGGGAGAAGTAGACTCCGACGAAAGACACCTCTCCGCGAACCACCACCACGTACCCGCGGCCCCTCGCCTTGACGACGAGGGGGGGGGACCAGCTCCAGGCCTACGGCCTACGCCCAGTGTGGGCTAGGGAGCACGGCGTGAGGCTCGGCGACGATCGCGACGTCAATACTCCACTCCGCCATGGACTGCAGGAGAAGGTCCTGGGCCCCGGCGGAGTGGTTGGCGTTCGCCTGGAGAACGCTGAGATGCCCGGGCATCACTCGGCCATATCAGCGTCTGCTGCCTCCACTCGGTTCCCCCCTTGTGACGATTGCGGGGGGAATTTCCCGCGGGTTGATGGGGGCTTACATGCCATGCCTCCCATCACGTGGCCCGTCGGCCTGCCGGCGTCCGCGCACACCGCGCAATGGGCGGCGGCCGAACACCCGGCGGCTTTGTGGCCTGCCTGACCACAGCGATAGCACAGAGTGCTGCGGTCAGTGCCACCTGGGCACGCGCCGGCGACGTGCCCCAGTCCCAGGCATCGGAAACAATGCCTAGGATGCGCTTGCAGGAAGTGGACCGTCGCTTTGGTCCACCCCACCGCTATGCTCCCGGCCTGCAGCAGCTTTTTACCTGCCGCCGCCGGGAGTTCAATGTGGGCTGACCCCGGGCCCCTTAGCCCCGTCCGGATGTTCCGCACGAGGACCTGCCCGGGGGAACAGCCCCCTTCCTTCGCCACCGCGATAGCCAGACGCTCCGCGGTGACCGCGTCGCTCAGACCTGAGATTCTCATCTCCACCTTCTTCTCAGGCCTGAGCACCTCCACCTCCTCCGCTAAGACCTCCTTCAAACGAGCAGCGAGGGCATCGGCCTTCTCGCCGCTCGTGGAGCCAGGCACCTCGATGAGGCGCGCCCCAGTCGCCGATTGGCGGATCCGGAGTGGGCCGATTCCTAGTTCCTTTAGGTCGATACTGCTCTCGGCCTTGAGCAATGTCGACCTGTACGTGGCCCCCTTGGCCGCTGCCTCCGGCCGTAACTTAATTATTACGGCCGATGAGCGGGGGAGTGCCAGCTTAGGCTTTGTAGCCTCCTTCTTTGCCGGCAGCGCTGAAGCCGCCGGTTTTTCAGTTGCCTGGTTCTTCACCGGTGGCACTGAAGCCGTCCGCTTTTTGGCCGCCGTTTTTCGGCGGACGACTTCTGTCCAGCTTGCCGCTGTCTCCTCCTGGGATTTGGCCTCCTCTCTCTCCTTTCCCTGAGGAGCCGATTCTTGAGGTGGAGGTACCGAACGCGGTCCACTCCACCTCCTTGCCCTTGCCCTTCCCCTTGCTCTTCCCCTTGCCCTTCCCCTTTCCTTTGCTCGATGTTAGTGGAAGGGCGGGGAACTCCACCGGGTCCACTGTGCTCGCGCTGAGCGTCGCCGCTGCCATTATATGACAGTCATGCGCCACTTAAGATTGTCAAAATTAAACACTTACCGGCGCCCTGGTTGTCTGAAGACCTAAAGAAACTTATTGCAAAGAAACACCGAGCTAAAAGTAATTTTAGGGCCGACAGTTCAGACACCAACCGTGAGAAATATCATATGATTCATAATCGCTGCAATACTGTGTGTAGAGACGCTCAACGACGCCATATTCATACTTCTGTCGGGAACGGCGACACTGTAAAGGTCTGGAAATTTCCGAAGTAACTTGGAGTTGGTAAACTAACGAATAATTCTTCTCCTAATAATATTGATGTCAAACTTCTTAATAAACATTTTTCTTCTTCCAGTTTACTTGACGATATTGACCGAAATCGTACTCTTAACTTTCTTTCGAAGTTACCAACCCCAAATTTTCAACCGTTCAATTTCTTGCCATTCTCGGAGTGTGGTGTTAAAAGACACATTGTTTCTATCTCGTCTAATGCCGTAGGTACTGATAGCGTTGGCCGTAATATGATTCTGCCTATTCTTGATATTTTACCTATTTTAACCTACATCCTTAATGAATCCATTTTTTCTGGACATTTTCCTAAAGCATGGAAAAATGCTCAGATTATTCCTATCCCTAAAAAACCTAATCCTTCTGATTTTTCTGACTTTCGCCCAATCTCCATTCTCCCATTTCTTTCAAAAGTTCTTGAGAAATAAGTTCATCACCAATTAAGTACATATCTTAATGAGCACTCTCTGCTTAATTCCTTTCAAATAATATATAATAGTTCATATTCGCATTGGAAAAAAAAATCCAAAGGGTACGCGTAATTTCCTTTTCTAATTTCTCGTTTGGTTTAAAATTAAACAATGTTTCTTAATAAATATTTTTAATCATAATAAAATAATACAAAAAATAATATAAGGATATGATAAATTTAAATCCTTTTAAAATTATTAATTGTTAAAATAGTTTAATTAATACAATTTATTTTGTAACTATTTTCTTATATTCAAATATAGTTCGCTGTTCGCCATCACTGTTTTAAGTCCATTGTGTTATAATAAATACTTTTTATAATTAATATTAATCAAATTACCTTTAATATTAATCAATGAAATATGTTAAAGGTAATGATTATTTTAGCCATTTACGGTCTTATTCATAAACGTTTCTTAATATTTAATCCATTGCTTAACAACTGATCAGCAAAAACCTCACTCATAAACACTATTTAGCGTTAAGAATTCGTTAAGTAATGCGTAAATAGCTGTCAAAATTAAACACTGCCGAGACATAGTTTAACCCTCGTTAAGCGGCAAGATGGCGGATTTCACATAAATCAGCTGTTCTATTGCGACGTCTGATCTACTTACTTGCGTTTGTTTGTTAGTAAGAAGAGATTAAAATGAAAAAAGAGATTTAGAATGAAATTCCCTCTATATAAAAATAAATATATACTAAATGAGCGTTATCTGTCTGTTTAATACAGATCTTTAGGTACCTAATTTTAATTATAATATCATAATTTAAATCAGGTTAAATCTTAAGTAAATTTATTAATTTAATATTTAATAAGCTTTGTTGAATTTTATAATTAAGGATCCGACTACCACCCATCAAAATAAAATTGATTAGAAATTAGAATATTAATCCAAGTTCCTAACTGTCAATAGAGGTCACTAGTAGTGATTCACTACAATATCGAGCTAGAGTTTTCTCTATAATTGTAATAGATGTCGCTTGGTTGTAATTTCTAACAATTTCGTTCATTCAATTTCTCTATATAATCGATTATGGGTATAATCTGTGCCAACCATCTATGTATAGTTCTTTGTTCGTTTCTTAACTAAGTAACAGCTAGTCAATGTTTATAAGTAAACAAAAGTTAATCCTTGATTTATAGCTTATGAGTGGATTAACTAAACGGTGGCTAAATATTACTTAACTAGCTTTTTATAACTAAGACGGTTGCATTGTTGACGTTGTAATTACCGTTGCCGATATATATGCCGGATAAACTTAGCGTGGCCGTTAAA
Source organism: Euphydryas editha (assembly GCA_036937285.1). Classification (NCBI taxonomy): domain Eukaryota; kingdom Metazoa; phylum Arthropoda; class Insecta; order Lepidoptera; family Nymphalidae; genus Euphydryas; species Euphydryas editha. Next base: position 6,468,522 of record JAUPFZ010000001.1, read on the forward strand.
TTAACCTGTAAATTATGTTAAATAAAATTAAAAATAAACAAAAACAAAACACATTTTATATTTATTTACTTAAAATGATTCGACAATAAATCTGTTACAACCGGTACCATTGCGTTGACGTTATTGGTTATTGGTTCGCTTTTTTGAAACAAGTTATAACCAATAATAATAAGAAACGAGGAGCCCTCTCGCTTATGTATGTAAGTTTATGTAAATTTATTATATGTCTTATATAAGTATTGTATTATATATATATATATATATATATATATATTATACAGTGACTCCACAAAGTATTCGTACGATGGCAAATACTATCTTATTTTTATTAATGTTAACATTTAATAAAACGTAACATTTGTGAAATATTGTACATCATTAGTATTTACTCTACACATTATTTATTAACCGTTTAGCTGTAAAAATTACGAAAAAATCATGAAAATGTTTTCCACCATCAATCAATCCGTTTAGCACCACAAAGTATTCGTACGCCCCAGCACCTTACCATCAGCATCATGTTTAACATGAGCTGCCGATCGCGATGCCGATGGCCGATTTGTGTGATACAAAGCAGTTCATGTCGCGACACGTTGACGATCAAACAGTTTTATTCACAGTTTCTACTTGAGCATACTTATAATGGCGAAAACGAAAGAACTTTCGAGTGATGAGAAATTAAAAATTATTTTGTTTCATATGGGAGGCAATAGCTATGAAAAGATTGCAAAAATGTTTCATAAAAGTAAGTCGACTATACAATACGTTACACAAAAAATGGAAACAATTTGGTACTACTAGTAATTTTTTTTTTACCCGACTGCGACAGAAGGAGGGTTATGTTTTTCGAGTGTATGTATGTATGTATATATGTATGTATGTATGTATGTATGTATGTATGTCCATTTCTTTGGCACGCCCTACAGCCCAAACGGCTGGACGGTTTTTGACATATGAGGTGTCGTTGGATTTGTCTAAACTGTAGTAGTGACATGGGCTATATAAATTTTCAAAATGGTGCCCACAAATGGCGGAATGAGGGGGGGGGGGGAGTTGAATTTTTATTCTTAATGTAGCAATATAGGTATCAAATGAAAGCTAGTAAATTGTTTTATTCTTTTTATTTTATAATAAGAGTATTTTACGCAGTCGGGTTTTTTGATTTTTTTAATTAAGCATACTTGTTTACGCAGTGGAATCCATTTACGGATGATATCCAGGACGCCCGGGTCGGCAGTCCTAGACCTATGTCGGACTCGGCACTTTTGGAGTGCAATACCGTACTAAACCCCTGCGGGAGCCTTCAGCCGCTTTAATTGGAGGGTCCCGGATCTGCAGGCAACAGGATCCCTCCAGCGACAGGCTGGCCTCGGCGAAAAGGCCAGACTTCTCCTCCATGGGGACTGTCCGGCTAACCTCTGAACAGTCCCGATGACGCCGTGTCTAGCAGGACCGGGTTCCCAGCCCGGCCCGACACGGGCACAAGGGCGTTACAGGAGGCGCATTAAGTAGCGCCCGAATCACCCTCACCGCGATTGTTCGCTGCGCAGCGCGCAGCGTCGCCTTATTTTTCGCGGTGAGGCGATCCGCCCAAACTGGGGCACCGTACGTCGCCATACTCCGGCAGACTCCGGAGTACAGCTGTCTGCAGGCGGTGCTGGGTCCTCCGAGGTTCGGGAGGAGTCTGCCCAGCGCACTCTTTGGTGGGATTCTGAAAGTCCGGGTCCCGAGCCCTCCTCCAGGTGCTGAACGAGCCGGGAGGCCACTATCTTCTCCAAGGCTTTCCCGGCTTCGTTCAGCAGCACCACCGGTCGCACCGCCGAAGCCGAGTCCGGGGTCCGCCCTGCCTTAGGTAGTAGGCAGAGCCGACCTTCCTTCCAGGCCTCCGGGAACTGGCCAGACCGCAGGCAGCGGTCAAACAGCTCCCGGAGGCTGTCGCCGAGGTGCCCGAGAGCGATTGCAAGAACTCTCCCGTGCACCCCGTCTGGACCCGGCGCCCTCTTCTTACCCTGGAGGCGGGTAATAACCGCCTCCATTTCAGCCTCCGTGACGGGTGACGGAACACCCTCCTCCGTGTCCGGCGTCTGCCGAGTCATTCTGGGACGAAGTCCTCGGGTTCGTCGGGGAAGAGTTTTCCGACGATCCCCCCTAGTTGGTCCGGCTGGAGCGTATCGCTGATTGGGGCCGACTGGGCGCGAAGCTTGTTCCGCGCCCACATATACGGTCGGCCCCAGGGGTCCCTTTCTGGGCCCCCCACTAGCTCCAGCCAGGCCTCCTCCTTGGCTCGGCATATGGCCTGCTGCAGGATCTTCGTCTCTTATCGTCCCTGTCAACGTTCTGCGGGCGTCTCCGCCTGCTCCGGGTATATTCCCTCCTGGCCCCGTTGCAGGCGGCCCGGAGACCGGCTATCTCGGCCGACCACCAGTATAGTGCCCGCCGCGGGGGTGGACGCTTCGCGGGCGGCATGGCCGCTCTGCAGACAGCAGAAAATGCGTCGCAGAGCCGACTAGCCGCCTCATCCAACCCAAACTCCGACAGCGGCGGGAGGCTCCAGCGGCTGATGATAGCGGCCTCCTCTGCCAGTTCCCTGTTGAGTTTGGACAGTGCCCAACGCGGAAACTGGCTTCGCCCCCTGGACGATGTTGACGACGACGCCGGACGGACGGGAGTTGGAGACACCTCGAACCTTATGTACCGATGGTCTGAGAGAGTCTCCACTCCCGTCTAAACCCTCCACCCCTCCACTCTGCGCGCGATGGCCGGCGTGGCGAAGGTGACGTCCACCACGGAACCTCCCAACCAGCGCACGCACGTCTGGACTGCCCCTACATTGAGTAGGGATTGTCCGGCAGCTAGCGCCCACTCCTCCACCTCCCTCCCTTTTGGGTTCGTAGCCGGATTACCCCAAGCCGTGGACTTGGCATTGAGGTCGCCGGCCACGAACACCTGGAGGGGGGCTAGCTGCCCCACCAGCGGCCCCAGAACGTCGAGAAACCGTTCCAGGGCCGCCAGGTCACGGTTCGGGGAGAAGTGGACTCCGACGAAAGCCACCTCTCCCCGAACCGCCGCCACGTACCCGCGGCCCCTCGCCTTGACGACGAGGGGGGGGGGGGGCGGCTCCAGGCCTCACCACGATCGCCACCGAGTCCTCGGTGTCCCCCACCCAGAGTGGGCTAGGAGGCACGGCGTATGGCTCGGCGACGATCGCAACGTCAATACTCCACTCCGCCATGGACTGCAGGAGAAGGTCCTGGGCCCCGGCGCAGTGGTTGACGTTCGCCTGGCCGATCACTCGGCCATCTCAGCGTCTGCTGCCTCCACTCGGTTCCCCCCTTGGGACAAATGCGGGGGGAACTTCCCGCGGGTTGATGGGGGCTTGCATGCCATGCCCCCCATCACGTGGCCTGCCGGCCTACCGGCGTCCGCGCACACCGCGCAATGAGCGGCGGCCGAACACCCGGCTGCTTTGTGGCCTGCCTGACCGCAGCGATAGCACAGAGTGCTGCGGTCAGTACCATCTGTGCACGCGCCGGCGACGTGTCCTAGTCCCAGGCATTGCTTCCGATGCCTGGGACTAGGACACGTCGCCGGCGCGTGCACAGATGGTACTGACCGCAGCACTCTGTGCTATCGCTGCGGCCAGGCAGGCCACAAAGCAGCCGGGTGTTCGGCCGCCTGCAGGAGGTGGACCGTCGCTTTGGACCACCCCACTTCTATGCTCCCGGCCTGCAGCAGCTTTTTCGCAGCCGCCGCCGGGAGCTCAATGTGGGCCGACCCTGGCCCCATTTGCCCCGTGCGGATGTTCCACACGAGGACCTGCCCTGCAGAACATCCCCCCTCCTTTGCCACCGCTATGGTGAGCCGTTCCGCAGAGACCGCGTCGCTCAGGCCTGAGATTCTCAATTCGGCCTTCTTTCCAGGCCTGAGCACCTCCACCTCCTCCGCTAAGACCTCCTTCAAACGAGCAGCGAGGGCATCGGCCTTCTCGCCGCTCGTGGAGCCAGGCACCTCGATGAGGCGCGCCCCGGTCGCCGATTGGCGGATCCGGAGCGGGCCGATTCCCAGTTCCCTTAGGTCGATACTGCTCTCGGCCTTGAGCAATGTCGACCTGTACGTGGCCCCCTTGGCCGCTGCCTCCGTCCGTAACTTTATTATTACGGCCGAGGAGCGGGGGAGCGCTAGTTTGGGCTTTGTGGCCCCCTTCTTCTCCGGCTGCGCTGGAGCAGCTGTTTTCTTTGGCGCCGCGGTCTTCGCCGGCGGCGCTGAGGTCGTCTTCTTCTTCTTCGCGGCTGACTTGCGGCTGACGACCTTAGTCCAGCTAGCCACCGGCTCCGCCTGTGATTCGGCCGGTTGTGGGGCCGCTTCCTTCGAGGTGGAGGGGCCAAATGCGGTACACTCCACCTCCTTCCCCTTTCCCTTTCCCTTCCCCTTCCCTTTTCTCGATGCTTGGGAAAGGGCGGGGTACTCCTCCCGGCCCGTCTGCGTCACCACTTCCGTACTAGGGGCCGCCGAACCCCTGCCCTTTTCCTCCAGCGCGGCCCTTGTGGCCCGCGCCAGCGGTCGCTGTCTCCGGCGAGAGGAGGGCGGCAAGGAGGGGCCGCCGAGCGCTGGAGCTTCGAAAGGTGGCCGTCCGCAATGTTGCCGACCATATGCGCGAGATCGCGCATAAAGTCGGCATTTTCCTTCGTGTTTGAGGATTCAGCCGCCTTTTTACGGCTGTCCTCGAACTCCCTCCTGTAAGAGCGGACCTCCTTTCGGACCAACTCCTGCTCCCGCGAGAGCCGACTGTTGTCGGCCCTCAGTCGGCAGACCTCATCCGACTCGTTGCGGGCCACCAGGGACTCCGCGTAATCATCTCAACACAATTAGTCACACAGACAAAACAATCTAAAACCCAAGTCTAGCTTATAGCGTTTGGTCACCTGCCTGCCACCTGCGTTACCGGGGTCAGGACAGGGTCCAGGGGAGACGAACGAGGACGTAGCTATAAACACTTGGGGACTCCCCCACTACTAGTAATTTACCAAGAAAGGGACTTTCTAAAGTTTTAAGTACCAGAGATGGACGACACATTATGCATGAAGTACGAGCTAATACTTTTGTATCTGCACAAACAATTGCAACAGATCTCGCGATATTAAGAGGAAAGAGTGTCGGTGCTGAGACTATACGGAAAGTAATCAGAAAAAGGTGATATCAGGAGTGAACTGCACTTAAAAAACCGTATATCTGTGAAATTAACAGAAAAAAAAGATTAAATTTTGCTAAAGAATATCTCAGTAAGCCATTGGAATTTTGGAAATCTGTTATTTTCTCAAACGAGGGGGTGTTCCAAATTAACGGTTCTAGTACTAAAAGAAAACTTTAGAGAAAAAAAAAGGTATGGCGTTATCGAAAGAAAATGTTATTCCAACAGTTAAATACGGAGGTGGTGGTGTCATGGTTTGGGGTTGCATAGGAAATAATGCTGTGGGAAAAATTCATTTCATTGAGGGTGTAATGAATGAAAAAATGTATCTGAAAATATTGCAAGATAAATTATTTGAATCTGCTAAAATTGTGGGACTTGGTGACAATTTTTATTTTCAGCAAGATAACGATCCGAAGCATACTGCTCAGATTGTCCAGAACTGGCTTCGTGATTATAGTTCCTCATCAGCTGAAAACTCCACCCCAGTCGTCTGATTTAACTCCCTTGGAAAAACTGTGGTCATTTCTTGACAAGAAACTTAGAACATTCAAAATATCAAATATAAATGAACTGAAACAACACTTGGAATCACAATGGGTATACCATTGTGATTCCATACCATTATGTATCCTCTAAATATGTCCAAAATTCAATTGAGTCAATGCCAAGACATTTACAATTAGTAATTGATAATATTATAATAGTAATTATAAATTATTTACAAAGTATTAATAAAATATCAGAGTAAAATTATTTCATTTTGCGTTATGGTACGAATACTTTATGGTGAGCATAATTTTGCAAAATTTTTATTACACGTAATAAAATATAAATAATCTCTAAGTAACTATACAGTTACTTAGAGATTGAGATGAAATATACATTTCGTTTACATTAATGTAAAACGCCACTATTATATTAGTAGCTACGGATAATTTTCATTCTATATAAAGATATCATAAATTTTATTGGGGTACGAATACTTTGTGGAGTCACTGTATATATATATATCAGTGGCGTGCCTAGTACTTGAGAACAGTGCAAGCCCGACATACATTTTTTGATTATGATTCGATATTTTTTTTATAAATTTCATGACAATTTATAAATTCCATGAAATTTTGCAACCCTTCGCTCTTCAGTCTTCATAATCATTGCCGTCGGCGAGTTTTAACAAAGCACACTGAAGGCATGTTACTACTAGATAGAAAATCACAAACATGTCAGCATTGACAAAACCCCACGCGTTCTGTTACAAACCTACATCACAAACTAACAAACAAAAAAAAAAACACATGAAAAGTTAAAGCGCTATTACCGAGGCATTAAAAAGCTTATGATAGGTATCGAAAAATGCACGATTGACTTTTGAAAAATTTATTGGTTGTTTAACGTAATAATAAGATAAAGTAATTATAATTGAAACAAAATTTGTAATTTTGATCTCAAACTCGATGCGAGATTTTATTACATAGGCTACGGAATGAATGATATCATTTTGAATTTTATTCGATAAATAACTAGGCCCCGGTTTGCCGCTATCTTGTTGTTGCATATGTTTTTCTAAAACAAGGTCGTAAAAATATGCAACACCAATAATACAATTTATTGGAATGAGAGCAACCTACAATCCAATGAGTCTTGTATAGTGATCTATTAAATTTTGTGAGACTTACTTGTTTGCGAAATACACAAATCCGGTGAATTAGGTTATTCCGAAGCTATGTTTTTTTTTCTCCGTGAAAGATAAAGATTTCACCTTTTCCTCGCCTATTAAAATTTTCACACACTTTAAATTCTTACAAGGAACAATAAGATTTCTATTTGAACTCATTTTAAAATCAAAATCACGAAAATGAATAAAACAAAATTTTAACAAAAAACAATAACCGACTTCATAGCAAAAAAAAAAAAAAAGAACGGTAAAACAAAAATGCACTAAAAAGTAAAAAAATAATTACGTATTCTTTTGTCTGTAATCAAATTATTACGATAATATAATGTACAATTATTGTTGTCTTCGGAGTCGGTGTCAGCCAACGTCAATGATATTCAAGTAAATGAATATCATTGGCCAACGTAGTTTAACATTACAATAGGTGTACCTACACTATTACGCACTCTTTTCCTTATTTCCTTGGCTGACACCGACTCCAATAACAACAATAATTGTACATTATATTATCGTAATAATTTGATTACAGACAAAAGAATACGTAATTATTTTTTTACTTTTTAGTGCATTTTTGTTTTACCGTTCTTTTTTTTTTTTTTTGCTATGAAGTCGGTTATTGTTTTTTGTTAAAATTTTGTTTTATTTCTTGATTTTTAGTGAATCTGTAGTTCGATAACTGATTTATTTATATAAAGCTGGGCGGTTACAGTTCACAAGCTACAGGTACCACCCTCGAAAAATTGACAATGCCCAATTTGTTAACGATAAAGGAATGCCACTCGGACGCAGGTAATAACGATATTAATTTAAGTTGTATAACATAATATAATATATTGTATGTTATAAAAGAGGATATTAAAAATACATCCTAAAAATATTTTGCATTATGTTTAGCATATTTTATAATATGTTATACATAATACAACTTAAATTAATATCGTTATTACCTGCGTCCGAGTGGCATCCCTTTATGAATAAAAAATTGGGCATTGTCACATTCCTTTGGCGTAAAAAAAAAAGAACTAGTGAACTATAGAACAAAAAACCCGAAAAAAATCTGCTCAACATGTGCGTCAGTGCGGTGCGCGCGGGGTGAGGCGGCCGAGTATGAGAGGCATAGAATGCGACATAATTACGCCGTATATTGTTTATATTCTGCCTATTGAATTACATTAAGCAAACGTAATGAGAAAAACGGCATAACTCAACGTGCCTTCCCTTCTGCCTTTCATTAGGTATTTGATATTATATATTATGTTATAAACATTTAAGTTAAATTATTTATTTAATTTAAGTTGTTTATTTATTTCATTCCAATCCCACCCAAGATTCTAACTGTCATTACTTTCCTGAGATTACATCATAAAAGATTCCGCTGCTAATAGGTAAACTTGTTGCACACACAATGTCACATTTAAGATTTTAGTCTATAACAAATGACGCAAAATGGTGTCCGTTAAATATTTTGACAAATTAAAAATTTTAAAACAATTAGTAACAGTTAGTAAACAGTTAGTCTAGTTATTCACCGATGAAAAGTTATTCCTTTACACTTTGCCGTATAACTATTTTTGAGATATGATCTTTTAAATACAGGACGCGCTTCAATACGCGCTTTGAAACGTGCTATCAGGCTATCTCAAAGTTCAGCGCAACATAACTCTACACCTGAGTCGTAATCTGAGAAACAAAATATAATATTGTATAGTTTAACTCGTAGTAAAAATAAAAAACATAATACGTGATAATCTTCCGAAACAAATTAAGCCTCAAGGAACGATAGTGTGCAACGCGACCCGCGTAGCGACGCGCGGTATCAGGAACAAATATACGCATTATTAAGGATTACTCAAAAACTACTAGTCACATCTCGCTCAAATTAAAATGGGACCACATGACGAGCACAAGCTTTTGAATATAAAAAGAATCATTAAAATCGGTACACCCAGTAACAAGTTATGAGGTAACACACATAAAAAAAAAAAAAAATACAGACGAATTGAGAACCTCCTCCTTTTTTTGAAGTCGGTTAAAAATGTATCAGTTATCCGCTCAATCACTAAACAAAATGTATATCATCATTATAAATATTTACACTCTTTGACATGTACCG